>CP135546.1:697190-781418 GCA_032402905.1 Khaya senegalensis | reverse complement strand
ATAAAAATTTTAGGGTGATTCAAGAGTTATGGATTTTTATTCCGTAGGTTAGAATTGATAAAGGGTTAAACAACAATGACTTTAGAAATAATTTAAATATATTTAATTAATTAAATTTTAAATTTAAGATTAATTATATATTACTGTTTATTCTTTAATTTAATATTAAATATAATAAAATATTATATTTTATAGCTTTCAAAAATGAGGACTATTCTTGAGATTGAATTTGTTTTTTAAAATAATTATAAAATAATTCACTCATTTATTTATTTATTTATTTGTTATTGTTCTTGTTATTTATAAAACAGTGATGATTGAAAATTAAAAGGAGAAATTATTAGATCACGAGATAAATGAGCCATAGCTAGCTTCGAATCGATGTGGATTTCGGGAAAGGAGACGTGTCAGGTGGAGCCCACAAAGAACCATTCATTGACTCTTTCTTCTATTTCCTTTCCCTTTTACTCACGCGCTCTCTAAGCGCGTATCACTGGCTACATCCAGTGAAAATCGATTTTACTTCAACCTTTTTAACTTTTGAAGTTTTCTTTTTCCCGCCGTTATAACTCAAAATGAGAAACTGACTGATCAAATTAAGAGCATGTGAGATGCACGTGCGGTCAAAAACTTTGCAGAATTGCCAGAATCGGTCTAATCATGACTCCCCACGGACTAAGAAATGGTGACGTGTCTTTTTACTCTTTTACTTGTCTTAAAATTGATTGATATTAAAAAATAAAATAAAATTTATGTGTGAGTGTGAGTGAGTGTGTGTGCTGCAGAGTGGACAGGCCGTAAGACTGGAAAGAGAGTGTTGTGTTTTAGTCTGAAATCTGCAAAACTGCAGTTGCAGGATTGTACAGTTTCCCATTTATTTGCTCTATCTACACTCAGACCTGCACTGAAAAACTCTGGCAGTTTTAATAATTCTTCACACGTACGCTTTTGTTTCAAAGCTATTGCCTACTATTTCTATGTCAATAATTGCTACCCATATCAAACCTTTCATCTCTCTCACTTTACCCCCCTTCTTTTCTTTTTAACTCCTTTTTTTTTTATAAATACTATTAAAATGATATAAATTTATTTATATAAATTAATTGATATATCATAAATTTTTATAAAAATAAAAAATAAAAACTTACAAAAATAAGAGAAATATATATATATCAACAATCTAAATTAGTAAATTTTTAACTTAAATTGGAGACATTGATATTGAACCATTAACTCATGCAAATCCAACTATAGATAAGAATTCTGTGTTAGTTGTATTAAATGCTATTTTTGACTTTTACATTTCAAATTTTGATATACATGTATTAATGGGTTAAAATTAATATCACTAGTCCAAATCAAACATTTAAGAGAATCTCATCCTTTATATATATATATATATGTACAAAGAAGGTAATGCTAGCAAATTTTTACCTATATAGTATTTTTTAAAATTTTTTATTATTTTTTTTAAATATAACTCGTAGGTAAAATTTTATAATGATAAGATGTGCAATTCAAAAAAAAGTGTTATAACCATACCAAGAGAGATATAATATGAAACTACTAAATTTATTACCCTATTCTATGTGATATAATATGAAACTATTAAATATTAATATAGATAATGTTAGTTTTTATTTTTTTTCATTTTAGTTCTTATTAATTACGAAAGAAATTTGATAACCAACATCATACACAATCACTTGCTCGTAATTGTCATTTGTTGTGTAATAATCAACTATACTGTTATCGTTAATAGATAACTGAGTGAAGATGCACGGCCACTATTATTTTCTTGCTTTTTATAAATCTATCAAAAAATAAAAATTAAATATCATCAACATTTGATATATTGTCCAAATAAACTTATCAAATGTAAATGTTCATTTATAAGTCTACCAAATATTTAGATGCAGTGCATGAGTATTAAGTAGCTACCACTCTCATTGCTCACAATGATTCATTGAAATTTCTAGTTTTGGGTAAAAGTACAATTGTACTAAGTTACAAGGGCAATAATGCAAACTACGCCATATTTTTTCAATTTTACAGGAATAGGTTTTCTTTTTTTTCAGCTTTTATCAAAACTAATTTATTATTATTATTATTATTTGCATTTAATTTGTTAGGGAAGACAGTAAATAAATTGAGAGTGAGAGAACAAAAGGGGAAAGTTAATGGGAACAGAAAGAAATGAAGATCAGCATTGATGAAGGGGTAAATTAATTTGACATTTAGTGCACAAATTTAGGAGCAGACAGTCCACTCAAGTCATCCAAGTGGGCCTGCTTTATATCTCTGACAGTCATAGACCAGTCCTATGACACCATCAGTTTGGAAATAAAATTCAATCGGATAATAACAACTTAGTCCCTTGCTTATTATACCTTTGCAAATAATGTTATGATTTATCTATTTATATCATATAGTTCCTCAATCAAAACAACTAAAGTTAGGAACGGACAAAATCAAATCAATCAAATTAATTTTTTTTAATCCGAGCTCATACTAATTCAATTTATTCTTTATTATAGATTTAATTTGATTTAAAAATATATTAATTTAATTTTAATTTTTAAAAAATAAACTTACAGTTATTAGTTTGATTTTTGGTTTAAATATTTAAATTAAATTTAATTAATTAAACTATTTATTTATTTTTACTTGAGTTTAAACTAAACTTAACTTATATTTATCGATTTGATTTATCTTTTATTATTAATTTAATTTAATTTAAACTAAATTAAAATTAATAAATTCAATTTAGTTTGAAATTTAATTCAAATTAAATAGAACCACATCGTGCACGGCTGTAACTAATATATTCTCCAATATTAATTTAGGTAGTGTTTATGTTTACATTGTAATGATTAAAATTTAAAATTATAAGGGTAATTTAATTATTTTAATAAGAAATAAGAATGTATTTAATAAAAACTAATAAAATATAATTTTATTTGTGACAACTTAAAAATTGAGAGACCTAAATGTTATTAACTAGAAATATAATAAATAGAGTTAGTTGGAATGGGGATTGAATAGAAAAAAAGAGAGAGGAGGGGGCATGGGAAAAGTCACAATCAAGAATCCCTTTTTATGTGGAGAACCAAACAAAGGTAGTATGATGTAATGAACAGTAATCCCTTACTGTGACCACTGTCCTCTCCTCTTCCTGCCTTTCAACTAGGTACCACCACTCATAAATTAATTAAATGTACATTTTATACCTATCATTTTGGCATTTTTACCCTTTTTATTATTTGTTTTTCTTAAACTCTTTTGATTTTAATGTTACATTGTTGGAAATTAAGTTAGATTTTGTATCAATTTGTAGATTTTTTTTAAAAAAATTGAACACTTAGTATAGTATAATTCTAAATTATTGTAATATTTTAAGGTATTTATTTTTTAATTATTATTCATAAAATTTTAGTATTTTTTTGAATTACTTATATTTTAATTAAAAATCTATCAAGAGATTTAGATAAATACACTTTTATATTATAGTATAAATTCTATGTTATATCTAACATAATTAAATTAAAATTTTTAATTAAAACTAAATACAAATATTTATATATAAATATTATAACCTTTGATGCTGAACATTTTTCTTAAAATAAATGTTACTTAATATAACTCGTCATATGTATGTATATATAACAACAATTACTAATAATTCATACATATTAATTGACTTTAGTTAGCTTTTATCATAAATTATGTTAGATTAATAAAAAAAATTATGTTAGATTGTACATCAAAAGACACTTTAATACCGATAATCTTAAAAAAAATTAAAAATAATAAAAAATATACGAATGCATCCTTTTAAAATAATTTACAAAATTTAAGTTTACAATTTATTTACCATAAGCATTGCTATATATAAAATCATACAAATTAGTATGATAATATATTTTATGTTTTTATGAAAATAAAAAATATATATAATAATAATATAATATTACAATATCAATTTATATATAATAAATTTGTATTTTGATTATTATTAATTTAACTATATTTTACATAACTAGCAATTAGGTCTCTTTAATATTTTTATTATTGAATAAAGCAAGAAGGAGGAGAGAGAAGGAGAGAGTAATTTTGTGTAGTTAATCATGATTCATGAAAGATTATGAAATCTTATTACTTGAATTTTGTACTAAAAAGATGATAAGGGATGAGATGTGTGTTGTCTTCTTGCTATTATTTTAGTTAATTATGCTAGAAGATTAGATGATTATCCATTCAAATTCATTTGTTTTAAGTTAGAAGGTGGGGCCAGGTGGAATTGCCTGGCTTGTTAGTGTGTTGTCAAATTATAATATTAATATATTAATATATTATTATTATTATTATTTTATTGATTTGATATACAAAGAAAGTTAAACTTGATTTGAGCACTCTTTGTTTTTCTAAATTTAACCCATGGTAATTACGAATGGACAAAAATGCACTTTACCAACCACTACTCAAAAAATAATTCACAAAATATGAAAAGAAAAAAAAAGAATAAGCTCAATTAACACATTTCTCATCCCAAATTTCTTTATCATTTTGATTTCTAGTGTTTTTTTATGCATAAAAAATGGTCATATTTTTATTTAATTAAAATTATTATCCCGATCTTGACTATAATTGATGAGAAGATGAAAAAATATGGCTTGACAAGACGAGAACAATACATTATACTTTTAAAATTACATCATTATAATTATTTTATTGCTATAAATTATTGAGTCAATATGTTAGGAAATATTTTAAGAGAAGCAAATTTTTTTATAAAAAAAATTCGATCATGATGAAAATTGATAATGTAATCCCACCTAAATCACTACTACGTGTTCAAACTTGGTGGGCTTTTCAAAATTAAATATTCTAATTGTTAATAAGTTAATTAAATACAATCTCATGATTAATCTTCAATCTTTCTGTTTCTTTTCAATAATTATACAAGGGCATTCTTGTCTTTTCAAAAGCAGAACCCGTTGGTTCATCAAAAGGATAAGGGGCACCCAAATTGACATCAAGCCAAAAGTGAAAGAAATAATATTTATTATTAAATTAAAAATAATAAATTTAATATTTTTTTTAATTTTTAAATGTGGGGTTGGGTTGGGATGAGCTGTCCGACTGCATTAGATGCTTTATCTGATGCTTACCTACGCTGCCTGTCTGGCTGCTTGCTGCTCTGTCTTCCTAAGACTTCCTCTTATTTACAATAATACCACTGAAAATTACAAAAAAAATAAAAAATAAATAAAAAAATCAGCTCTTTCTTTGCCTAATCTAACCTTAATCTTAATTAGGCAAAAATAATCAAACACTAATTTGAGTAATCAAGTTTTTTAAAAGTAAAATTGTCTATAAATTTTAATAAATTAATTAATTTTTGAAATTAAAGATTTTTTTTTTTTTAACTACCTTCAAAGGCATGTATTTTATTAACAAAGTCCAAAAAAAATTTGAACATTCCTTTTACAAGACCCCACGAGTGGACTTCTAGCTTTTCTTTTCTTCTTGATTTTCTCTCTCTTTCTTTCCTTTACTTTCCTATCAAACAAACAAAAGCCAGCCACCCTGTTTTTCTCTCTTTCTCTCTCTTTCTTGCAACTCATCAAGCAAAGAGAAAGACAACAGACTTTCACAAAGCAGGAAACCCCACTTCTAACTCTTAGTAATATCCTACAAGTTCTGCAAGATTTTTCACACTTTCTTAAAATTTTCTCTCTCGTTTTCTCGAGAAAGAAAGAAAATATATATATATATATATATATATGGGGTTGAATTTGAACCCATCAATGTTAGTTTTCATCTTTGAAAACCCAACAAAAGAATAAATTTTCTTTTTTAAATAGAAAACCCTGAAACTTGCCAGCCCACAACAACCCCACCGAATGGAACTTACAGATTTTCAAAGCAGTAAGCAAAATAACAGCAACAGCGGCAACAACAATTCTGCTTCCGAACTTCACCGTCACCATCTCCATTTACAGCAGCAACAGCAACAAGCTGCTGCTGCTTCTTCTTCGCAGCTTTCCGTTTCTTTTGATGGCAGATCAGGACCGTTCATGGGTTCTATATCAATTCCAGCTGGTCTTACACGTGGCGGCGGCGGAGGCATCCATGGCGGCAGCCATGGAAATGTTGCTTCTTGTTCTTCCTCAGGTGGGTCAACTACTTCTTCTTCTTCATCAACTTCTTCAGCTTCCACAAATCCATCTCCGCCTCCTCAGCTCGTCGACGCCTCTCTCGCCATCGCCACCAGATCTAGCCCCCTCATCGACTCTTCGAAGAAGAATTTAACGATCGCAACAACGACAGCAGTGGTAACACCAACAGCCGTAGCGGCAACAACGACAACAACGACAGCGAATCTGCCGGTGAAGCGGTCGACTAAGGACAGACACACGAAAGTAGATGGGCGAGGACGGCGGATAAGAATGCCGGCGACATGTGCAGCTAGGGTTTTCCAGTTGACCAGAGAACTTGGACACAAGTCTGATGGCGAAACAATTGAGTGGTTGCTGCAACAGGCCGAGCCTGCAATAATTGCTGCAACTGGAACCGGTACAATTCCCGCAAATTTCTCGACCTTAAACGTTTCATTACGAAGCAGCGGATCTACGCTATCGGCTCCTCCGTCGAAATCAGCTCCTCATTCCTTTCATGGCGCTTTGGCTTTAGCTCATCATCATCACTACGAAGAAGGTTTTCCTCATACTGCGTTATTAGGGTTTCATCATGCCCAACAGCAACAACAACAACAGCAGCAGCAACACCATTTGATGACGGCCGATCAGATTGCGGAAGCGCTTCCGAGTGGAGAAAGCGCTGGCGGTGGAGGTGGCGATTCTGGTGAGAGTTACATTAGAAAGCGATTTAGAGAAGATTTGTTCAAAGAAGATGAAAATGGTAATAATCATAATAGTCGTAACAACAATCAGTCGCAAGACGAGAGTGGTGGTAGAACTGGCAGCGGAGCGGGAGACGGAGGAGGGAGAGAATCTTCTGTAAATAAAGCATTCAAAACCGGTTTGCAATTGCCAAACAAACAGCAGCAGCAGCAAGTTTTGCCACCGCCAGCGATGTGGGCAGTGACGCCGGCGCCAAGTAGTGGTGCCGGGAGCACTTTTTGGATGGTAACTGGAGCTTCTGGTGCAGCAGCAACCGGCCCATCAGAGCATCAGCAGCAGCAACCACAGATTTGGCCATTTCAACATCCAGTGGCAACTCCATCACCAGCAACTACATTGCAAGCTCCGTTACATTTCGTTCCAAGATTTAATTTACCAACTGGGAATCTCGAATTTCAAACCGGAAGAACAGCGAATCCTCTTCAATTAGGCTCCATGTTAATGCAGCAGCAGCAGCAGGCGCAGGCGCAGCCCTCTCAGCTTCTTGGACTAGGAATGTCTGAATCTAATCTGGGAATGTTAGCTGCTCTGAATGCTGCATACTCAAGGGGAGGATTGAATATGAACATGAACATGAGCATGAATGCCGACCAAAACAATCCATTAGATCATCACCATCGTCAACATCAACAACATCATCAACATCAACAACAACATCAGCCTCAAGGAACTGATAGTGGAGATGAAGATCCAAACAGTTCACAGTGACAAATATATTTCATTACAATAATTTGGGTTAGTGTTCACTTCTTCCACAAATTTAATACACATATATATATGTATATATAATGCATTTAAGAGATTTCTGGGTTTGTTTTTACAGATTTTCAAGTGATGATGAATTGAGTGGTTATAGCTAGTTGTGATTTTAGTTTTTTGATTGAACTTTGAGATGTAATTTGTTAGTTTATTTTGGTCCAAAGGGACTGAAAAGAGAGAGTGGTTGTATAGGAGGATTATTTGTTTGTGTTTATTATTATTATTGATTATTGCTTTTTTGTTTCTAAGAAAAAAAGAAATATGGAAACAAGCAAAAGAATTGAGAGAAAATGCTCAAATAATTTTTTTTTTCAGTTTGCATTATTTCTTCTTCTTCTCCTCTACATTCTTTAAAGCTTCTACCATTTCTCTTTAATGCCCAAATTGAAGAAGAAAAGCACCCAGAAAATTTGCAGAAATTAACTTTTTTTTTCTGAGAAACCACCCAGTTGCATATATACCAAACTTTTATAGGAACCAAACAAAATAATAATTATAATTTATGAAACTTCTTTACTGAGAAGAGACTGAAAAGATAAAAGCAAAGCCAGAAGTTTACTTTAATTAATTACTTATGAAGTAATAATTCAGCTGGTTTCTCACCTTTTGCCATTACCAATTTTTTCAAGTTTTCTCTTTGAAGTTTCAACTTGCTTTCTGCGGGAATACATTAAAAAATATATAATTAATACAAGAGTTAATAATATATGTTTTTTTTTAATTAATGGGTAATTAAAATTTTTTATTATGTTTTGTATTTTAAAGCAAGCAACAGCAGCAGCAGCACCCGCTTCCCCAGAAAAACCTCCCTGATTTTCGGGTGTAACATTGTTCTTCAATGGGTTAGATTCTTTATAATATCTGGATTATCAACACAAAATATTTTATTTATTCATTAAAAAATCAACCGAAAATAAAATAATTCAAGTAAATATTAGACTGTTTGTTCCTTTTTTTTTTTTTTTTTTCATTATTACAATAATACATCCAAGCTAATGTTCAAATATGAATTCTCAAAAAGTTTATGGACACATTTGTGTTGAAGTGCAGAGAATGAATCAAGCTTTTGATTCACTGAGTTAGATAATGAAGGTGCTGGGTCAACTCAGTGGGTTTGTTCTTCCTCTTGTATTTGTTTTTCTAGTTTTGTTTACAGACATCGAGAAATGACTTTTGTTTTGACTTGCACACTCGTCACTCGTTTCAGATGGTTTCATTTTTGAATCATTTCAGTTTTGCACTGCGAATCCAATATTTTTTTTGCTATTTAATCTTTGACCCCTCTATTTTTGGTGTTTCTCCAAACGTCGTCCACCTTTCATATTCCTTCTATGCCGATAGGTAAATTTTTTGAATCTCCTCTCCTCTCCTCTCTATTCAATCAAATAGAATATAAAATACTCACAAATAAATTGTAAATTACTTTAAAAAGATCTTGAATGATTGTTAGAAAAGATGGATATATTAATTCAACAAATTATGTTTTTTTTAAAAAAAATATTATACAATATGATCGAAATCCTATCTCAATTTTGATGGGAATCAAATTTATCAATTAAATCCATAAATACCCACAAATATTTTGAAAGTTATATTTACTAATAATTAGGTTTGTCCCCTTTTTTGTTTTTAATATTTCCTTTGCCGAACAAGAAGATTACAAAAAATCAATTATGATGGGAGTGTAGAATAGCCATATCTATTATCCACTTGAATGAGTGGGAAATTTTGCATACCCAAGAGTATTACTCTCTATTAGAAAAGCTCACATTCTAGCTTAGCTTACTCATGCTTTTGCTTAATCCAATTATGTTTGGGGTAATGTTGCACAAGTATTGGATTTGGTTCAAGGACCATCTTGTTTGAGGATGTGTGTGTGTGTGCTTTGGAGAAATGGATTCTCTTACTATTTATTCAAGGATAGAATTGGATGCCCTTCTGGTTTTTGGCTTGTGGGTTTTCCTAATTTAGTACATTTGTCTCACCATTTTGTTTTTCTTACTCTTCATTATTAGTTAATGGCATGAGAGATATGTGAAGATGCTTTGGGGTTTATTTGGTGTTTGTATGATCTAGCCACTTATAATTTGCTTGCATATGAATTCTCAATATTGGACATAAAATTATTCCAAAACATATTCACTTAAGACAATTTTTAGCATGGATTAGTGTTCCACTATTCCGCAATTTCCGCAACACAAAGCTAAATTTATAAAATTAATTAATAAAATACTCTTTAACAATAAATAAATAAATATTATATTATTATTGTTGTTGCTGTTGTGATATAATGTATTATAGGATACAAGTGTACAAAGACTTTGACCTTAGTATTTAAACAAATTGAAAAGAAAAATCATCATCACCACATCATCATCATCATCATGATTCATGTGTAGTGGTGGTGGTGGTGAAAGAAAAGTAACGGTCAGGATTGATTTGTTTTTAGTTTGGCGATGATCACGGAGTCATAGTGATAGTTTTGAACTTAGTACGTATGGAGAAGAGTGTTGTGTCGGGGAATAAAATTTGAAACATACGCGCTTCACGTGCACCAATCATTAGCCTGCTAAGTGCGCCTTTCGCTGTAAAGGAATAGCGCGTGGATGGCCTCGCTTTTCTTCTTTAGGTAATAACATAAAGGTCCCTGTTGTTGTATGATTTCTTAAGAAAAGACAGTTTTTTATTATTATTTATATTAAATAAACCACTGATTTCTATTAAAATAATTGAAATATTAAACCCCATCCTTATATATATATATATATATATATAAACCATAAATAATTGTTCTTCCAACTGAAGTTAATTAAATAGAATAATAAAGTGTAGTAGTTTTGTTTGTAATGGGTGTTAAGAACTTTAAAATAATAATACTTACAATTCCTATAATAATATTCTCTCTGCCATTGCTTTCCCCAATATTTTTTTAAAATAAATTTTATTTAAGTGTTTAAATTTTAATTATTTTTTAAATACTCAACCTTTCTTTGTTTTTTTTTTTCAAAAAAAAGAGTATTTTTATGGCTAATTTCCTATGATAAGCATCCAAGATATCATGGAGCTGTTGCTATAACCTGTCGGCAATTTTCCAGGCGAGGCAAAGAGAAGGAAATAGACAAGGGAAAGAAGGAAAAACAAAGAAAGAAAAAACCCGTACACATACACGCGTTTCTATGTACACAATGTATCGACAAAGTTATAATTTAACCTTTTCTCAATTTTACTTCATTTACACAATTTCATTTTCCTTTTTGCAGAAATTCTCTGAGCATCACCTTGTAATTTATCTGTATCGTGCAGCAGCAGACATAAAACGTGAAATTATACGTGACGAATTACTGCAGCATTTGATTTTCACCTGTTATGATTGAATGACATCTTAAAATATGTAACTGACATACATTTCACCCGACCTTAAAGAAACTTCAGCATTTAACATTTACAAATTGACAAACAGTATGTAAATTGTGTACGTAAGCTTCAAGCTGGAACTTGTTAGAGTGCCTTCGAGTCTTTTATCTGTTCTTAGAGATACCAAAGGGAAGAAAGACAAGACCTTCATTCTACAGAGCAAAAAGATTCAGTAAGATCAGCTTCCGAAAATAATACTGATATTCCAAACAACGCTGGCTTCTCCATATTATACAGCCAGGAAATTTTTTGCACAATGATAACATGATTTTTTGCAGGTAATGAGAGCAAGTAAATCAAGCCAGTTTTGTGCTAACAATCTTAATGTTTTCCCAGAATGACTACCCATATAAACATGGTTTTCAATCAGAAATGGTACTTACTTGAGACAGTAAACAAGAAAAGCTAGTTCAAAGTTTGGCAGATATCATATAATGATACTTGAAGGATGCCCTTCTTCATAGTCGTGAAATATAACCAGCATAATGAGAAGATAATTCATGTGAGCAAAGATGTAGACAGTAGAATGAATAACTTACGGAAAAAGTATCTGCTACATAAAATATTGGAAGTCTCCCCAATCCTGCTCCTTTCCATGTTCTTCTTTTTGCAAAAATAACTTCATCTGCACGCCTGTTGCAGTAAGTACAAACTGAAAGAAACTTCCATTAGCAATGTAAAATGAGAAACTTGTTTTCTTGAAGCTACTAACGCATTCAAGAAAAGGAACTGAAATTAGTAGTCTGCAAAAAAATTGTTAAATTATACCAATGGAAAGAGAATGGTCATGAACCCATAGCTCATGAGAGGTGAGAAAGAATATTTGTTGAATATTAAAATAAACATATGACTTGCTATGTCAAATTAATTAAACTCACAAAAGGGTGAAAAACAGAAAATCACATGAAGCAAAGTAATATTACCAAAACCACCAAAAGATGCCCAGTTTGTTTCAAAGAAGTCTACCCTTTTGTCAAAACCCACTTTAGAAAAGTTCCATTTGTACATAAGAAATGCAAAATCCCAAATTAGAAATTATTTAGAAAACATAAAGTACAGCAAATTAAACACAAGGTGTAAATTCACCACGTACTCAAAACAGTAGTAGGCATACATCCAGGAAAGAAGAAGAAAATTAAATGCCTTCCCAACAAAGGGTAGAAATCTTGTAGCATAAACCTGTAATATATCCACAAAGACCGAAAATTGCCATCTAAAAGAGTGATTTTTGCAAAATAATAGCATATAATAATTTGCCCAGAGAAAAGTACGCAACAAGAACATAGTTGTATTACTACAGAAACCAAAATAGAAAGAAGAATTTATGTGGTAAAATATATCTCACCTCTACAAAGAAGAAGCCCAAAAGGAGTAACAAGTACACTTGCTCACTTATTCCAATCATGAACCTGCAGAAAAACAATGCAGCAAAAATACTTACATGCAGGAGGCTAAAAATAGTCACTTAAATGAAAATAAATGCAAGTAATTAGTGGTACCCTCCAAGGCCTGCAGGCCTCTCCTTATGTTCTGTAATTTGTGAGATCCCATTTTGTTTTGACGGTTCCACTGCTGCATGCTCTGATGTCTCCATTGCAGCAGATCCATACTTAGCAAGGTAATTGTACCTGTATTAGAAAATTTTTAGGTCTAGACTACAATTAAAAGAAAATGGAAGAAGCGGATGAGAAACATCAAAAACACATTCATGTCAAGCCAATTGGAAAACATAGAAACAAACAATAAATCAAATACACCAATATTAAGTTTCCGATCCTGTTAAGATGTGACAACTTACAATTTACAATATCAATATTTGACAGAAATGAAGGTAACAAAACATGGCTATTTGTGTATATCAAGTCAATGTGAGGGGAAAAAATGGAATTTATGTAGAATTATAATTTTTGAATGAAACTTTGAAGAAACTGATCAATTCATTTATGCATATATTGACCTCAAAATATCATGCATGAAAGGTAAATTACTGCATGTATAAATATTGAACTTGTACTGCCAAATTTAAACAACATACCAATTAATAACATATAAAAAGGTTGAATTATTATGAGGAATGAAATTATTAGATTCTTAAAAAGTATTCTAATCACATATCAATTCTAACCCTATAATTTTCCCAGTCCGTACCCACATACTTATCCATATATAGACAGAAAATCCTATGCCTTTAATATTATTTCCATATAATTACTTCATATTGTAGTTTTCTAAACGAAGAAAAATATTTAATAATGAAATACAGATGAACTATGATATGTTTAGTATTAAATTGATGAAACACAAGACTTGAAAGAAAAAAGACTAACACATTTTTATATTTGCTGTTTCGTGTTATATAAATATTGACAGTAACAACTGATAACCAAATGCAAGACTTGAATTGGTGGTTTTGACCAAAGAGTAAATGTTTAGTTGTTACTTGTAGGCCAAATCAAATCCAAGAACATACAACCCATTCAAATTACAGAGTTACAGGGTGAAGGATGATCAAAAGAGAATCTCATGTGCTAAATTTGCATATTCTACATATATGTGGTAAATCACCATTTTAATGATGTATTTCCCATATCGTACATTAAATTACCAACTTGAAGATGATGGGCCAATTTATATCAGCTATTGGCCGATATTAAAGACACTGGCTAAGGATTAGAAGGCCTCAGAAATCTAACAACTAAATTTTAAAGGAAACAGTTTTTAATTACTTTCAATGCATAATGAGCTTAAAAAGGCAAGAAAATTTCCTCTATCAAATTAAATTTATTGCAGCAGTAATCCGGTGATACAAGGAACATAAATACATTATCTGAAGTTGTAACCATACAACGTAAAATTGAAGGGAAAAATTTACCAGATATTACTGAGAATAAAGCTGAAAATGTAAAGCGGGTAAAACCAAAATAGCTGTAATTAATGACAAAATAAGTGACTATACCAGGTGAAAGTTAATTGAATAAGAGACAACACCTAGAAAAATTAATCAGAAACTAAAGAAGCAGTTTTTTTTTTATCTTCATAAATTAAAAAATAAAAATTAGGTGTCATTTTACCAACTTATATACAGCTCATGTCCAAATTCAACACTTAATTGAAGAAATTATAAGCCCTCAACAAACTTAGTTTTGAAAATTCTTTGCCAACCATGCAAGTTTATCCGGTTTCCCACTACAAAATAATTAACTAAATTACATACAAACAGCCAATGGGAAGAAACTATGTCAAATAGTTAGGATAAACACACGATTAGCAACATACTCACGTAAAGTTGTACGAGTCCAAGGTGTAAGAATGAATAAATTTTTAAAATGCCACCACCTGAGCAAAGATCTTGGGACCCAAGCTGCGAGCACTTATCAGGTAATATCCACAACAGTGTGGGGATGACTACCGATTTTAGAACAAACATACTGCATGTGATTAGATTGAGATAGTCAGATCATTAAATTGTTCAATGCATAGTTTAGAAAGCATTGTGCAACAACCAGCAAAAGCATTAATAAAGAAACTAAGATTAGACATGAATATACACAACTAGAATTAGAAAATGGATATCCATATCACAAATAAAAACTTATGGTGGAACAGCTTTACATTGAATTTAGTGATTTATACCAAGCCACAAGACATGAACAGCATGTTAAGGGCACAAAGGTTCAAACCCTGCAACCACAATCGGAATTCTTTAGTTAGTTAGAACTCTACAGTGAATATGACAAGAGAGAGGAATGAGAATAGCAGTTCCACCTAAGGAGCAAAATTACTCCATTCTGGGAGAAAAGTTATATAAATTGATAGAATAGGGAGAAATTTTCACATGCCAATCATAAAAGAAAGTATTGGAATTAGATTCCTCCAAGTCCAAGCTCGTTCCCACAGAACATAGAGTACTTACTGCACTAATTACCATTTTACATCACAACAAACACTACGAAAGGTTGGGCAATTTCATGGTAACCAAAAGAGAAGGAAAAACACTTGGAAGGAATTAAATAAACTACACAACAATTCATATAAATGAGTTCCTTAATAGGAACATTGTCAATAATGAGAGATGACAACTAATACAAGTGAATTTAGAACAAATTTACCTTTGTAGCAAATTTAAAAGTGAATGTGTGCCAAGCAACACAAAGATTCAGTGTAGCTAAGTAAAGTTCTCTTTCATATTCTAAGAATGGTTCAATCACAAACAACACAACTGCATCGATAGTTTATCAAAAAAAGAAAGGGAAGAAAAGTACAACAACTTGAATTCAGGTAACCCAATGAATCAACTAAAGTTCTAAAACTCAAACAGAAAAACACCCAACGTATCAAAACAAAAAATTTATAAAACTAACCCAATTAAAGTCTCTAATTAATATGCACGTTGCATTATCCAGAGATGAAATTCATCAAAATCAAAACAAACCCGCATAAAAAAAGAGAGAAAATAAATGGATCACACCTTCCCAAGAAAATAAAGCCATTCAAGATAAAACACTGTCCCGTTCTAATCAAAAGCTTTCTCGACCTACAAACAAGGATAGAAAGTCAAAATTATACCTCACATCAATAACTAAAACCCAGAAATTTTATTAAAAATAATGTGAACAAACGTTAAAAGAAAGTGTGAATATCTGAAAACCTGAGACAGAGAAGGAAGACTCTGTGAAGACAACAAGCTTCTCTGAGACCCTCAAGATACAGCAACGCTTGCTTGGATTTTGTTCTTAGAAGGTCTATTAATGGCGTTGCTGAAGTTAAAGTTTCCATTGTCTGAAGATTGAAGAATGGGACAATCTTTGGAAGCTTACTTTTAACAACTAGAGATAAAATAACCTTAGGAGTTACGATTAGACTTGTGCTTGAGCTTTAACTGTTGCTGTTGTACCAAGATGTGATTTTCATTGGACCACGTGGATATTCATAAAAATATGATTTATTTATTTATAAAAAATGGGTTTCACTCTCATTTAAATCATCAAATTTGTTTTATAATATTCAATTTTGCGTTTTGATCATTAGTTTGAGTATACAACTTAATATTTTAATAGAATTGAGGACTGATTTGATATAAATGAAATACTTATTCTTGATTTAAGAATATACAATAAATTAGGGATCCTGATGTTATTATTACTCAGGTCGGTTAAATAAAGCACGCAGAGCTGCCGGTTGGTTTGAATTCAAGCGAAGATCAAAACTTTCAGCTGAAATTTTTCGAGGAAGAAAGATCAAAGGTGCCGCAACACAACAAAGAGCCATGCAAGAAAGAGGCTTGCGACATTCAAGCTTGTCTCACCAAGAACAACTTCCTCCCTCAAAGGTAACATATTTTTTCTGATTTAGCTTATCTGGTTTTCTTTTAAATTCGATTTTATTTTGGAATCTTTGGTAAAAATGAACATTAAGATCAAAACCAATGATTTAGATTTTGGGTTGTTGGAATTGGATGTGTAAAGATCTGTAAATGCACTGGAGAGGCTAGTTTTTGATCAATTTATTTATGATCGTGAGTTGAATGTGATGATATGTTTCATACTCAAATGGAGGATATTATAAGAGGAAATTGTCAATAATGGGGGATTTTTTATTTGTTTAATAAGTGTTTCATTTGTTAAAAAGTGAAGACTAAAAATGGGTTCCTTCGATTTCATTAACCAAGAAGGACGAGTTGCTTATTGCTTTCCACTGATTTCTGGCTCTGGCTTCTTAAGTGACTATTTATTATTATTTTGTTTTGGTTCTTGTGCATCCCTAGTGGATATGAGGATCTCCTTATGCCACTTAACCTGTTTTGTTGTTCCTTTGCCTCTCTAGTGGATAGGTCGTTCTGATTCATGTTAAGGTTGTTGGAAGTGAATGCTGAAGTTTCGTGAATGATCTGAGAATGAACATGCTTACCTTGGTCTTTTTTTATTCACGGAAATCCTTTGACCTCATTTTGGCAGCAAGTTCAAAACTCGGAAATATCTAAGATAGTTGGTCCCAAGGAAATTTGAACATTTCACTTCTTGGTTGGAAGGCAAGGGTTATATTATTCGACTATCCCTTTGTGGTTACTCTTGTGTTATTTTGTGAACTTGTTGCCACCTAATCATCCCAGGCCATGAATTATATGGTTTCAATTGTATATAATGCCCTCTCTATTGTTTCGAAATGAAACTGTCAGCCCAAAAATATCTGGCACTTTGGCTCTCTTGGGTGCCTGATATATGGTAATGGTACATTGGTTGTTTCTCAATTTGATTTATCAAGCATTTATTGGTGACAAAATTCTTTGTTAAGGGACATTCTCTGGGTCTTCTTTTGCAGTGAACTGCGATGTGTAGGTTCTTTTTGGTTAAATATAAGTAAAAGATGAGTAAAAGCACAAATAATGGTAGTTAGAAAAACTCAATTCTTTCTGTTGGAATTGAGCATATGGAATGTCTTACTTCCTGCTTGAGGAGGGCTTGGACCTTGGACCTGACTGACATGTTTGCTATTATGTAATGACTTTACTCTATTCACGTGCATCCTTAAATGAAATGATGCCCCAAAAATTTTCCTTTCTTACAATTGTTGTGTGACAGCCACCTAGCATCCAACTAATAGAAAACTGTCAACTTAATATTATTGAGTGTTCTTATATATACCTTGAAAAATGTTAAAAAAATATGTGAGTATTATAAAAATAAGTGGATATCTATAATTTTTCTGTAAGGACTGAATTGTAAGAAAATTTAGATGAAATTATATGATTTTTAAATATTTATGGACCAAATATAATTTTAAAAAAGTTTGAAATTATTCTATAATTTTCAAAAAAACTTCCTATAAATATTCCAACATTTTAAGTATTTTCAAATCAGCCCCTCACCTCTTTCTCTCTCCTCACTTTCCTGTGACTTCTTTAAGAAATTCCTTCTTGACCTCTGATCGACATTATTTTTGGATTACACACTCTCCTTAATGTTGCTGTTTTACCACCGCAAACCTAATCTTAATCCGATTGTTAACAAGTCGGTAAATTTTGTTTAAAGTTTTAAAAAATTTTTAACTTAATTTTTCGGTTAACTCTAACCTCTTATCGAAAAACTAAGCATGCTGGTAAATTCATCTCGATGAGGTAAATAAAATCATGAAAAGTTCATATCCAAAAGTTGTTGGATTTTTTTCAAAAAAGTCACTGAAATTGTGACTTTTTGGCTAAATTTCTAACAAATGATGCGTTGAATGTGAAAATGGACCGCACCATTAAATTCAAGACATTAGAAACTATAAAGTTCGTGAAGACCCACCGATTAAATTGTCAAATTTCTAGTTGTTGTTGCTATTGACCGGCATTAATTGGTGAGTTGACCGGTCAATGGTCAATCTTTCTGTTTTAGACCTTCCAAACATTATTTTCGACCTCAGAGTCATTTGCTGGAATTGTTTCAACAAGAGAAATTTAACCTTGAGCTTAGAATTACCAAGCGATTTTTCAAGCTGAAAAGCATGCAAACCGAGGCAATCGAAGTATAGATTTTGTCATTTATTTAATTATTTATTTTTAAAATATAAATTGGATATATATATATATATTTTACATATATTTATGATTATAATTATAACTTGAAAATGAATTTAAATTGTTTAAAATTGATTATATATTTTTTTGATAAAATATTTAGATAACACGTCTTACAATTATAGCATGCCAAACTTATATTGATTTAAATGTTTATGTGGATATTGTTTATATGATATAAAATATATAAAATGTATGATTTTAATAAATAGTATGCATGATAGATTTTTTAAAATTTTTTGTCGTTATGATGCTTAAATTTTAATTAATTATTTTATATTATTTATATGTGGTTATGATGGTGATGTGACTTTGGGCTAATATGTAATGTGTGTATACATTACACACACACACACACACACACACACACACACACATATTCAATATGTCAATTGATAATAAATTTATTGTAAAATTTTCATAAGTTGAATAATGTTTTTGTTATAGTATTCTAAGCTTTAATTAGATTAAAATGATAAATTTCATAAATAAATGTTGGATATGGTTATAAATTGCGTTGGGAATATCAAAAGTGCCATGAATTAATAAACTATTAATAAATTTGGATATGTGTCTATAAAAAATTTTAAATGTAAGGTTATGAAAGTTTAAATATGATATTACACATTTTACGAATAGAGGTTAATAAAGGTAGAATGCATAAAGAATTTATGAAGTGAAGTAATTGCCTTTTTATGAATAGCCTAATTTTGTTACAGGTGAGAGATAGATTAGGTTATAAAGAAAATGTTCGAAATTATATGAGATATTTTTGAAGTACACGCTAGGTATAAATTTAGATATGTGATTATTGGATAATGAATTCAATTTGATTAATTTAATTATGATAGTTGGTATAAATTTAACATTATCCTAAGTATTGATTGGTTGTATAATTATTGAGTTATAGTTGAATTTTACAACAAAGAAATCACATTTTGAGAAAAGAACAAAGAGTTAATAGTATGACAAACTCATTCATGTATAAGATTTTTTAATCTTGTTTTAAAGCATATTATGGTGGATAAGAGAAATTAGAGAATTTGAATACTTGTGATTAATTCAGAAAAAGTTAGTAGTTGACAAATTCCCTTTATATTAAAAGTTGGTGTATTTCCTAATACATTTTCTAAGAAATTGTCCAAATTACTACTAAACATGGTGATAAAGTTTTATGTTTATTCAATTTCATCTTCAATTTTTATATTTTCCAATATCATATGACGTTGACTGAATTAATAGAATTGCAAAAAGGGTTGGTACATCCTGATGTTTCTATTTTGAAGAGTCATGGTGTTGTTTACCAAGAAACATTATAGTTTCTTGCGACTATATATTGATTATCTGTAATTGAACTGAATTACTATCTAAATTGAATATTCGTTGTTTTGGATTAAAGAATTATTTAACTAGTTAAGTGATTCAAAATATTTTCTTTAAGAATTGAATCAAATCTAGAAAGTCATTAATAGATGATCAAGGGTGATGATGTAATAAAGATATAAATTAGGATTTGATATGGATACTTTAAATTTTAATTGTGTCATTTAGGCTAATCTAGATCTCAGCGGTTTTATGGATCTCACGAACAATATTATTTTAGACCTTATTTGGATTGAATAATCACAATTATTGATGACATTCTAATCTATTCTGTGACTTGAAAGGAACATGGGTGACTATTAGTTGTATGCTAAGAAGGAAGAAATGTAACTTATAGATGTCAAAAGTTAGGTTATTAGGATACATTTTCAAGGACGGTATATCAATTGATTTAGTTAAGATAGATGATATATTATCTTGAGTGATGTATATATATACAAAGTTTTCTTAGGATAGATGTATATTATTGATGTTTTGTTAAAAACTTCTCCTGAATAGATAGGCCATTAATAACGTGGACGAGAAAGGAAGTTAAGATTGTTGAGATGACAAGTGTACGAGGTTTTTTTGAAATTGATGGGACAATTAACAAATGTTTCAATTCTTATCGTAGTAAATGTTGAGAAATTATATATAATTTATGTAAACACTTTAGCTATTGCATGAGAATGTGTTTCGATGTAAGATGATAAGGCAATAGGCTATTATACTACTAGATAGTTAAAACTTTATAAAAGAAAATACCTTACTTATGATCTTGAGTTGGTTGTTGTGATTTTATCCTTAAGGTTTGAAGATATTATTTTTATAAAGGTTAAGTTTGAGGTATACTTAAATTATAAGAGTTTAAGCATCTTTTCTTCTAATTTGATTTGAACTTGAGGTTATGAAAATAAGATAGAGTACTTAGAGAAGCTAATATAATAACTGATACTTTGAGTTGTAAATTCAATGAAAATTTTTGTATTTACGGCTTTAGAGGATTGAAAGAGACCAATGATAATTAGAGATTTTGACTTGAGATATTGTAAAGATAGCTATTTAGTTTATGTTTACAATATAGTTATGTTTTCAACGCTTATGGTTACAGTAAAATAGATACAATAACTGGATGAAGATTCGAGAATAAGATGAATCAACTTTTAAATATTGAACAGTTGGATAATTGAAGAATAAATATAGATGATATTTTTTCTTTTTAATTGAAAAATAAATTGTATTAGGTGATATCGAATTTAGAAATTATATGTTTGTAAAAATACATCAATCTAGACTTATTATATACTCAAAATGTTGTAAGATATATAAATATTTTAAGGGAGTAATACTGGTAAAAAGGAATGAAATGTGATGTAATTAAGTATGAATATCGAGATATGACATATTAGTTGATAGAGGTTGAATATTTTAAATTAACAAGGATGTCATTAATTTTGCATATTGTTGAGTGGAAGCCGAACTATATTTCCATAAATTTGTGATTGGTTACTTGAAAAACCAACAAAGGTTAATGCAATTGTGATGAGACAATAGATCAAATTTTGGATTGTAAAGTTAATGTCCTTTATAGTAAAAAGATTTCTCTTATTAAGATTTTATAGAAATATGATAGTAATGAAAAAGCTATTTAAGAGCTCAAGTCATAAATTCGATAATATTATTTGTATTTATTTGACTTTTAAGTATATATACAATGAATTTTGAGAATGAAATTTTCTTTAAGGGGTAAGAGTTAAATGCGCTAAAAAATGTCAAATGAATATATGAATATTTAACGATTTTCAGTGAGGATTAACTTATAAAAAAATTTGGACGAAATTATATGATTTTTAAATATTTATGGTTTAAATATAATTTTAGAAAGATTTGAAGTTATTTTATAATTTTTTAAAAAATTTTCCTATAAATACCTAAGCATTTTAGTATTTTTAAATCATCTCTACCTCTTTTTCTCTCTTTGCTTTTTGGTTACTTCTCTAACAAACCTATTTTTGAGTTCTAGTCGACACCATTTTCAAACCACACATTATTATCGACGTTACTGTTTTATCTTCGCAAATCTCACCTTAATATAATTTTCGATGAGTTGGCAAATCTTGTTTAAAATTTTAAAAATTTTCTAATTCAACTTTTCGACCAACTTCGACTTTTTATCAAAAAATCAAGTATATTAGTGAACTCATCTCGATGAATAGAATAAAATCATTAAAATGTTTGAACACAAAAATCATTGAATTTTTTTCAAAAAAATCATCGAAGTCACGACTTTCTGATCAAATTTCTGGCAAACAATGTGTCAGATGTAAAAATGGATTGCACCATTAGATTCAAGACATTGAAAATTATAAAACCTATGAAGATCCATTATTTGAATCATCGAATTTCGAGTTACTGTTATTGTTGACCAATGAGTTAATTAGTCAACGATCAACTCTCAATTAACCCTTTTATTTTAGGCTTTCTAGATATTAACTTTGACCACAGAGGTATTTGCTGGATTTGTTTTGACAAGAAAAATTCAACCGTGAGTTCAAAATTATCAAATAATTTTTAAACTAAAATACACGTAAATCTAAGAGATTGAAGTAAATATTCTGTCACTTAATTGTTTATTTTTAAAATATAAATTAAATATATATTTTTTGTATGTGTTTATAATTATGATTATAATTTGAAAATAAATTTAAATTATTTGAAATTGATTATACATTTTTATGATAAAATGTTTGATTGGCACGCTTTATAGATATGGCTTGCCGAACTTATATTGATTTAAATATTTTATCTAAATATTATCTGCATGGTATAAAAATATATGAAATGTATGCTTTTGATGAATAGAATGCATGATTGATTTTTTGACATTATGATGCTCAAATTTTAATTAAATATTTTATGTTACTTATATATGATTATGATAGTGATGTGGCCTTAGACTAATATGTAATGTGTGTGTGTGTGTATTGGATATTTTTGTAACCATAGTGTGTAACTTATGATGAGCTTTTAAGGCACATAGATAAGTAGAAGCTGAGTATGATAGAAGTGGTAGATGAATGTTGGTGCACCCTCTTAATGTATTTTGTATTGATTAATTTAGATTAAATTGATGATGCTTATTTTATTTTATGCGCGTACACGCGCGCATATATATATATATATATATATATGTGTGTGTGTGTGTGTATATATTTTGTATAAAGTGTAAATTTTTAACTTTAACATTGTCGATGATTTTATTAAAATTGGGTATGCACGATTTTTAATTTAACTATATAAATTTTTAGGTAAAACTAATTTAAGTAAGTGATATAAATTTTTACTGAACACTGTGATTTTACTTACCTCTTTTTTTTTTCCCTTCAATAATATTTTTAGCATGTTATAAATATCGAGAAGCAAGTAGTACGCTATTGGATATTAAGAGATAAAACAAGTGGTTTCTAGTTGCTAATTAGTTAGTACGTTCTTATTGATTTATATTTAAATTATCAGATTTATGACTATGTGATGATACATGATTTATATAAATTATTAGAATTTAAATTATTTATTTTTAAAATAGAGTAAAAATTTGTATATTCTTGTGAAATTTTATTAGATTTATTTTTATTATTATTTTTAAATATATTTAAAGACTCTAAGGCATTTTTTGACTTTTCAACTTTTTTTTTAGAATTTTGACATATTTAAATTAAAATTTTAATTTTTCAAACTTAACAGTTACTTATCCTAATTTGAAGCGTAATAATTCTCTTGTAAGAATCTCAATAACTGGGAGACAAAAATGTTGTATTCCGTTAGTTTTAGCTGTACAATAAAAAAAAAAGATGTTTTTGGGAGAGACAAAGATGTTGCGTACTTTTAGTTTTAGCTCTACAATGAAATAAAGATGTTTTAACGGGGTGTTGATTGCCTGATGCAAATACAATGCTTATAATCAGTTGGCGGAGAACTTGGAAAGTAATATGCAATTGTTCCCAACGCCCTTTTTAACTCGTCAATGAATGTCAATTGTCTCACCCAAATTCAGATG
The DNA here is from genome assembly GCA_032402905.1 of Khaya senegalensis. Lineage (NCBI taxonomy): Eukaryota > Viridiplantae > Streptophyta > Magnoliopsida > Sapindales > Meliaceae > Khaya > Khaya senegalensis. Next base: position 757,342 of record CP135546.1, on the reverse strand, counting down.
TTCTGTGAAACTGGCATGGATTGCCGATATCTGTAGCTTCTTGTAATTGACATAATCAAGAAGGTGTATATTTGTCTTCTCTGACCAAAGTTATTGGTTAATATCATCTTGCCAGTTTGTGTGTTATTGCAAACAATATTGTCATTTGTGCAGCATATTTTATCTCATGGTGTTTATCCATTCGTTAATTGATGTTTTTAAATGGTGCAGGTCCCAAAAAGTTATTGAGTTGCTCCAGTCTTGCTGCGAGAAATGCAATAACAACTCAACACACTGTGCTTCAGTCTCCGGCTTTCTGAAGCAAATGGGCAAGTGAGACCTGAAATACTGTATTCGGATTATAAACTGCTGTTTGACTTTTGATTTCAGGAATCTTCTGGAGCAAGAAGAAATAACCACAAACCATTGATGTACATAGGATTCATTTTTATAGGTAACCGTCTGGAGTTGATGCCATAGAAATGCAGCAATTGCTTAGAGATAAGAAAATATTGTTTACTGGAACTTCATTATACTATTATGTCAAAAAGAAAAGAAAACATTAAAAAAAAAATAAAAAAAAAGGGCTAGCAAGAAGTTATGTGATGGGCTTACTATCATAACTCTGCTATTTGTTGTGATATTACTAAAGATAATACATACACAATTTCTTATGGTTATATTATTCAAAATAAAGGATGTAGTTTGCTTGTTTTGATTGCAGTGTATTATAATTTTCATTGTAGTTTTGAAGCGTTACCTAATGCTCATTTTCATCCAATGAAAATGGCATGTTTCAATGATTTTAACTAATTTTAACTCTACATACATATATATATATATAACACATTTTTCTATTTTTAATCTTAAATTATATTTTTCATAACACACTCAAGAGGTGTAAGCAAAATCAAAATGAATAAAACGGTATATAATTAATTACAATAGTTGTCCCTTTCAAAACCCACTTTTAACTTCCATATCATTGTTTTGACAACACAGGCATTACATCAAACATACGCAATTGACTGACTTTCGTTTTCAAAAGCAGTTAACTGTTTCCACAATTCGCAATCATATAACAAAAACAAATCCATGTGACTTAAGTTCGCTAGCTTCCAATTTTCTATCCCCTCCTCCAAGTTGTTGCCAAGCATGGTTCCTTTTCAACTTTGCCAAACATATGCTCACTAGAGTTCATTGATTTTCGGTTCAATTCTTAACCATAACACAAAAAAGAATATGAGAAATCGCCTATAACTTTTAACCTTTTAAAGAGGACAAATGCCTCTGTTTCAGAAAGAGCGATTGCTTACAGCAATATTTCTGACAATTCAGTTTACAACTTTGGTAAGATTCTCAGCAAATTGTGAAGAAAATAATGTATCATGTATAAAAGAATACACCATGTATGAGTATAAACCAACTGGCTCAAAATTACATTTGCTAAACCATTCCTGTATGGACCAGGGAGAGAAACTGGATAGCTACAAAGTCTCGTTAAAGGGGACATGCAAAACCAAGAGTATCACCCTTCCTTCTACTGTTTCGGGAAAAAAATAAAAAAGTGAGGAAAAGTGGTTGGACACAAGATACAAGTTGATGTGGAGAAGCACCTCCCAGACTGTGACATCTCGTACGAGTGGCAGAGACGAAACCAAAGAATATATATCACACTGATTATCTCATTGACTCCTGCAGCTTAAGAGGGATACCTTCAGATTCTAAGCCATCCTCATCTGCGTGCTTAGGCAATCTCATGGACATTGAAGATGTCAAACTTGAACCTGATTTCATAATGCGATGACTTAAAGGTCAATAATGCAAAAACAAATTTGTAAATATCTCTATTTTCATGTTAAAATAGCAAATGGCATCCGTGCAAACAAAGTCCCAGGGTCACAAAGTGCCAGAAATAGGAACATTATAGCAACGCAGGATTAGTGAGAACAATAATGAAAGCATACCATCACCCATGTCCTTGGTTTTGTGAAGAAGAAAAGTTCCTGAAAGGATTGTAACAAACCCACACATTTCTGTGACAATCTGGGTAGGATTCTGCCTATCCCAGTCCTGATAAGAGAAAAATAACCATCAAAAACTATGTCAGATCAATGGATTCTGCCTACTGACAGCCATATTAAAATAACAGTTCCAACTTGATTAATTGACTAGACAATGATTCATAAAGCAATGAAAAGTGTAAAGATACTATCTGTACTGTCTGTAGAATTTACCTTAAACATAATCACACTAGCCAAAATGGTAAGTGATGTAAACATAACGTAGTATATGGGGGACACAACAGCCGTGTTAAAAGTATCAAGCGCCTGCATTAGGAAAAACACAAAAATTAAAGAACAAGGAAAATAATTGAAAAAATGAACAAAAAGATAAGGGAAAGTGTAATAACAGTATGCAGTTCTAGGCCCCAGAACAAAGTACATTGATTCAAGTTTAAAGATACAGAAATTCAATAAACAAGTTCCAGAATCCAGCTACTACAACAATTAACCATTCCAACAGAACATAAAATGTATCCTTAAGAAGTCAATGGCAGCAAACTAATTCCAATATATAACCAAGTAGATCAAAGAGCTGCATCATCATAAGAATGATGAGAGTTTGCCATTCTATTTTCTTTTCTTTTTGGATGATTTTTTAACTTTTCGTTGATGCATTCCTATATTCAGTCAAGGCAACAGCAGCATCTCCCGGCTGATAGGCCACATCTTAGGAAATTATAATTTTATTTCAGCAAGCTGGTCAAAAATCCTGTCAGTATCCAAGAGTAAAAGCATACAACTGGCTACTTCTTTGAGTCCAATAAAAACATTCACATACCATAAAATCAAAAAGAACTCAGCTCAAGATAACACAAGCATACGGGGAAATAATCTCAAGTGAAGTTTCATTGCACAACAAACTCTTCGTAAGCCGCATAAGATTCACTCAGCACGTGAGATTTTAAAAACTACGTTCACTGCCAAAGGCCCATAATCTAATCAAGTCCATTCCACAATGCAATACATTCATCTCTGCAATTTACATTGCTCATCCCAAACGCTACAAAAATATATGGTAGAGCCAATCTTCATTGCTGACAACATAAGAACATACAAATCTGTATAATCAATCTCAGCTAGCCCCATGTAATCAAATGAGTTCGCAGCATATTGTTGAAAGACAACTATTGGGCCTATCAAGCTATAATTGAGAAATCCTTTTAGCAAGCTAAACCTTTAGGCTTTGCTAAACTTGCAGAAAGCACTCACCAAAAATAGCAAGTAAAGGCTGAAAGGGACAAATCATACACCTCTAGTTCTTTTGGAAAGATCTTATGAGACCCCAATATCTAGTCAAGCAAGAGAACTGATTATCACTCCACTCTTAACATTTCTTCTAATTTGCAGAATCACACCCCCGAGGAGATGTGAAAGAAAGGCAAAGTTACTTAATTGAAACACTTGTTCTTGAATGAACAGATTCACTTCTTCACAAAGAAAACGCTTTAGCCATAGGGAAGTCTCTTGAGGGCGGCCCTTTGAGATGCCTGTACAGAATCAGTGCGATCTGTGACCTTGCTAATAACTAGGTGGCTCCATTTCCCAGCACCCATCATTATCCAAATGAAAGAATCAAGTTTCAACGCAAAAGCAAAGTTTTCAGAAAAATAAAAAGAGCCACAAGGTGGATCTTTTTCCTGAACATCCACATCTTCCTCATCAGCATCTGTTCATCCTTGTTTTGGTTTAGGATTATCTGAAAGGCTTTTGGTTTCTGATCTGAAGCTCACTTTCAAAACATGTCCTCATTATTAATACGTTTATTGTTTTTTTAAGCACATCCTTTCTTACATGGAAAAATGGCCATTAGGCTTCTAGCTTTATTTAAATCAACAAAAGAAGCATTGTGAAACCACTTAAGAGATATACTAACACAGAAAAAGACCACAAGATTGTACTTCAGGAGCATAACCTTTCATGTTATTCTTCTTTCATTTTTTACACGTAATTGACAGTTTAATTAGCAGGAGAACGAGAAAGATTGCTTAACCCTCTTGAGTTTGAAAACACAACTCTAGGATTTTGGTTATCTAATTCATTCTTCTGATTTCAGATAAAAATGTGATACTTCTGTATGAATATCAGGCATAACTGAGAATAGAGAAGAAAAGAAAAGGAAAGAGGAAAAAGAAAAGAAAAGAAAAGAAATAGTCATTACCTTGTTCAGATAATTCATTTGGGTAAGCACACAAATAATTACAACCAAAGTAAAGGCCCAAGTTTGGGGATATATTAGCTGGTTCATTCCTGACAATGTCAACTTCAGTGCGATTCCAAGTGCCTTAACACTCATAACCTGTCAAAGCATACCATTAATATAAAACACAGATTGGGAACGCCATTTGAAACACAAATGCAATTACAAAGTTACCAACAAACAAGTGTGCCAACACATACCGATAAAGAACCTACAAGAGAACAAACTCCAATATACACCATTATGTGTGTCTGACCATAATCAGGAATAAATTGGAATATAAGGATAAATACAGCTGTTATCACCAGAGCAGCGTAGAGGAGAAAAGCTGGAACAAGAAGGAAAACAAAAGTCACCAAATTCATTTATTAGCAATTTAATCATTAAATGCTGATTTCTGAAGGCAAGAATGGATGAGCAGACAATTATTGAAGGAAATGAAATACCTGGCTCTGTAGCAAGATTCCATACTTCTATAACAGATTCTATCTCACGTTCTTGAGGAGCATGCAGCACAATTGTTATAGAGCCCACAACACAAAGAACACAACCAAGAATTCCAAAAATATGCAGTCTCTCTCGTAAAATGACATGAGCAAGCACGGCACTGCAAGACAACATGATTATCAGCACAGAATACCAGCAAATTAAATTAAATTTCAAGGAATTTTTTTGTCATGCCTGATAATAATGCTGAGAGCACCAAGCGGAGTGACCAGAATAGCAGGTGCAAATGCATAAGCAGCAAAGTTAGCAATTTCTCCAACAATCACTGTAAGATAGCAATTGGCACTTACCATCAGATTAGATTTAGATTTTTCCACTTCAACCACAAATTGCAAACAAACCAAAAGGTAACTAACTCTAGAACTCTAGCAAACTTTGCAATTACTTTCCGCGAAATAAGCTGTAGACAAGATATCAAATCAGGAACTTTTTATTCACATTGACATGAAATTCAAACTAAGGATTTACTAATGTTTAAAGTTCTCACAACCAATGTTGTCCAGAAGACCCATAAAGAACAGAATTATTGATAAGACTTCATAGTTTTTGACAGGCTGATACAGTAAATGCCCTGCTAACAGATGCACTATTTTTATACTTTCTTGAAGAGGAAATCACATAATACAACTAGTAGGAGATAAGAAAAATTACTGATAAGATAAACTTACTTGTTATCATGCCCACCCACCAAAGTGGCTCATACAAGTACGAATAGCCTCCAACTCCTGTGAAACAATCATGAATAAAATTTTAGAGAAACTCTTTCAGAGATAGTAACAATGCACGGTAAATAATCAAGAAAACTACATCATGGTCAGTAGAAGAATGTATTTACCACCAATTCACATGAAAGATAAGCAAATGAAACTTAAAAAACAAAATCATCTGAGACACTTTTCTACAAGGATAAATTTCTATATGTCATTTCTTCAAAGCAAATATACTTCTACGTAATTACATCTGCCATTTCTTACATGAGATATAAATCAAAATATTATTATTCCTTTTGACATATTTATGAAGCAACTAAGGAGGTGTATCAAAATGGCATAAAAATGAAGAAAACCCCCATATAAATGCAATGCAAGAAATAAAACAAGAAACAAATGTTGCCAATTTGACTACTTCTGACCAAAAGTAGATCCTCCAAACATTTCTAATATCTACAGATCAATTATGTTAAAGTCATCCTGAAATTGAGTGACAAGAGATTGTTCAATAAAAAAGGGCACGCGGCAATATATAATGACACAATAAAATCTAAATCAATCAAACTAACAGTATCTATTTAAGTTGCCCCACCATTCAATGCAATACAGCCATAATTTCATATTACCCGAATTGATCAAACCCCGAAAAACTACTTTCACCACATGAACAGATCTTTTCATTTCCGCTCTTTAATGAGTTATTTCATCCTACGACATCCATAGCTTTTTTTATACCAATTTAAACATACAACATGCCAAAACTTGGAACAAACAGAAAGCAAAACTTTTATAAATCACACCATTATTCCTTATACATTCAACATTCCACATCATTTCATCCTAACAGATCAACAAGAAGGCAGAAGCCACTAGAACAAATAGCACTAAATCCAAATAAATCAACTAGATTCTTACATATTACAAAAAGAAAAAGGAAAGAACCACTAGTATTATAAATGCTTAGATACCTGCCCTAATGCCAGTAGCGCCAGCCTTTTTTAAGCCTTTCTTCTTAACAATAAAGCTAGAACCAATAAAGAAACTTGACGAAAGTGCCAAAACCAAACCCTTGATGTTATCAGATGACATGCCATCTCTCCAGCTCTGACTATTCTCCGCCATTCACTTACGACACAAACCCTTTACGGTAAATCTCCCCGCTAACAACTATCTCACCACCATAACTCAGTCCCAACTCGGACAGAGTCCCAACAAGTTACTCGATTTACCGTGTCAACACACCAATATCGCAATTCCTACTCAGATTTCCTCAGTTGGGTACCGAAATCGAGACTCCCCAAGATCTTAGATGGGAGAAAGGAGAGACACCCAGATGAAGAAACAGACGTAAGAATTAATAGTGTTAAATCTGATTGGAAAGCGAAGTGAATCTAAAATGAGTTGCAGAGGGAAGAAAGAAAGGAATGGATCTTGGAGAAAAGTGATTTGAACTGAATGGAGAAACGAGTGAGGGTTGAGGATTTGTGTCAGCGATCGAAGAATTGAGTGGACAGAGAGAAGAAGAAGAGAGTTTGGTGGGAATAGCTAGTCTGGTGCTGGCGAGATTTCTTGGAATGGGAGAGAGACACAAGACTCCCGTTCGACTTGGCGTTGATGAATGGAAAATTACACCTTTATTCTTTGATTCTTTTCCACTTGTCCATGTTTTTCTCCATTTTTTTTAATAAATAAATACAATTTTAGTTTAAAATTACAAAAATTAAAAAATTATATATAACACTTGTATAAATTTATTAATAAATTCTAGGTCAATTAGGTAAAAAGCTCTTCAATAATTATAAAGAAAAATTTAATAATCAAGAAATAATTGAAGAAGAAAAAAATTAATATAAATATTACCTAAAATAAGAGATAAAATAAAAAATTTAAAGGCAAATAGAGAAAAATAAAAAATTGTAGTACAATACTATGTGTGATAGTTTAGATGATAACAAGGTAGATGAAATATTAATATAAAAACTAGATTTAGAATTATTTGACTTAGAAGAAATAAATTACATAGAAGGTGAAGTTTTTGTAAATGAAAAAGAAATTAAATCAAAAATAATATAATTAGAATTCCATATTTAATAGAAAATATTACAAATATAAAAAATTATTTTAAAATATATAAGCTTATCAAAAATAAAAAAAAATACATATATATTAAGAAACTAGTAAAATATTTAAAGCAAAAGTTAAATTAGAAAAATAGAAATCCTAATATGAAGCTAAAGATTTAATTACTTTTAGTTTGCATGGATATAATAGTAGATAAAAATATTTAATTACGAAAAAGAAATTTAATAAGACATGGCAGGAAAGCATTAAATATTGTAATTATTTCCTGCTAATCTATTATCAAAGCACATAAATGGTTTTTTGTATTAATTTGAAATTAGAATTCAAAATTCAAAAGAAAATAGGAATCAAACTAGTGAGACTCACTCAATGGGAATGGAAATTTAATTCTCAATGAGGGTGTGGGAATAGAATTTTTATTTTTAAAATTAACCGTTTGATCCTTACTTAATAAAACAATATTCTATTTTATCCTTAATTTTTTTAAAAAATAGAAAACTTAAAAAGCAATTAAAATCTTTTTTTTTTTCTTTCCTTTAGCAAAATATAATATTTTTTAATTATTATTAACAAAATAATAATAATTATTATTATTACTTAAAAAATATTTTTAATAATAATAATCACAATTATTATAACATAACAATAATAATAGAAATAAAAATTAACTAGAAGTATTTTAGTAACTTGAAATAATTTTTTTCATTTCAATTTCAATTTATATTCATGAAGTAAACAGCTTATTTTAATTTTTATTTCTTATTTTAATTTTAGCTTATTCCAATTCCAATTCATTTTGATTTCAACCCATTTCAATTACAAATTAGTATACGCAACATAAGAATTAATGAAAGAAATATATATTTATAATAGAAAAAACATACAAAAGAAAATAATAAAGAAAATTTACATAAATTTGATGTAAATATAACAATAATAAACTATATAGATTTAATGAATAAATTAATTTTAGGAATTGAAATAGACAGTGAATATAATATATTTAAACCAAAAATAACCTTTAAAAATTTAGAACAATAAAAAATATGTGATCTTAAGTATTATGATTATTATGCTAGAACTTTTGTAATTGTTGAAATCAAATAGGTAATCCTTATAGTAAAGAACTCTTATAAAATTTTGTTTATAAATTGGGTAATTGGGCAAAAAACTTAGTAAAGAAGCAATAAAATAGTTAGAAGAAAATACTGGTTAACTTCAACTTTATTACCTTTAATGGAATTTTATTAGACAAAAAATTAGAACCTATGATTGTAATAATACAAAAAGTTATAAAAAAATATTAAAAATAATATATCAAAAAAGAATAGTAAAAAAATATTATTAAAAAATTAAGACATATAAATCATTTTAGAAAAATAAAAAATATTAAAAAATTTAAAACATGAAAAAGGATATTTAAAAAAAATATTGTAATTTTTTTTGACTTGGAAATGAATTCTAGTCCCACTTTGTCTAAGATTAGTATAGATTCATATTTGTATGTGATATATCACTATAGATCATTATTTAGTAGCAACATGCTTATACAACTTTGTTTAAAATTATACAACCTTATATAAAGTTATGAAATGTCATTGAGTGTCAAATATGAATTTTATAATATTTGAACGGCCACACTAGATAAGGATTATGTATATAAAATTCCCTTTAACTTATATTTTTAACTTAAAATAATAATGTTAAAATTTTAGATCACTAATTCATGTAAATCTAATGGCTAAAATAAAAAATTAACAAATAATTTTAATAGTGTAACTTAATATTCTTATTTAACTTTAAATTTATATATCAATAGTCCAAAATTGATTTCTTAAATTAAGGAAACATTGCTCTCACATACATGTTAAATGTGGGGTAAGTGAGATTTTTCTCATTATGGCATGTAAAATAAAAATAATAAAAATAATTTGCGTGAACCATGACCCTCAAATTTTAGAATGGCTTCGCCCTTATTTGTAGGATATGCGGTTGATACTTGTAAATACAACTTGATTAATTGAAGTAAAAAAAAAAAAATAAGAAATTTATTTTTTTATTATCTTTTAAAGTATTTAGTTTTTATTTTAATTTATTTTCTTAATTGCAATTGTGTATTGATGAGAGTAGGGAATAAAATTAGTTGCACAATATTTGAGTGCCACTTACAAAATTTACCCAAAAAAATATAAGTCCCGCCTTTTCTTTTTTAAATAATAAGTTCTCTTATTCTTCAAAAAATTACATTTCACTTATAATCTAAAATGTATACACATTTTGTTGTATCATATCAAAAGAAACTAATTCTCAAAATTTAATATAGAATTGAATTAAAATATAAATAAAAATTGAATCAATATCAATTTAAATCAAAAGAATTGGTTAGTTTAGTTTAGATCAGTTTTATAATTAAATTTGAATTATATTTTTTATAAGATTAATTTAATTTTTATTTTTTTACTTATGTTTTTATTTAATTATAATTATTTATAGCATAGTTAATCAATTCAAACAATTAAGCCACGTGTATTTTCTAAATTTAAAAATTAAAATTTTATATATTTTTTAATTTTTGTTTGGTTCAATTATTTAAGTCAAGAATTGAAATCAAACTAATTATTGTTTAGTTCTAAACTTTAATATATAAAACAAATTCAAAATATAACCAAAGTAATTGGTCTATTATAATTAATTTTTTTAACAAAATATAGAGTTTTTTTATGTCATTCTTCTTAAATTTAATTACTAATATTATATATCATGGTGTGATTATTAATTTAAGAACTAATAATGTAAAAACATAATCCATAATTAATAAAATTTAAAAAACACATTTATAGTAAGTAATACGACTAATTACTTAACAAGTACAAGATAACAATCAAAAAAATGCACGAAGGTAGTATTTGACTGAGTCATACTTGAAATACAATGAAAAATCTAACAAGTCATATTTAAAATAATACTTCTTTTCTTTTCTTCTTCTTCTTCTTTTTTTTTTTAATCGATTTACAACTCTTTCTTTATATATATATATATATTTTTGCCTCTTACCATTATGCGGCTCAAATTCTTATATAATTATTAGTACATTATGGATCCCTATAGATATATATTAAATGAGTCCAAATTATCCATTATGTAAAATATCAAATTATTAGTAATATAACAAAATACCTTACCAAATAAAAATTGCTCAAGCAAGTGGTATAGTAACATTTTAACTGCATCAATATCAACTATCTTATTAAAATCAAAGATAATGTATAATTTATCTAAATTACCGGTATAAATAACTTCATTTTCAAAATATTGGCCCCCAAGTCAATGGCTAATATATATCTCATCTGCATAATTTTCAATGTTTAAACTTGTTAATAACGTGAACTCCTACGTAAAAAATCTAATGATGGTACCTCTCACAATAAAGTATAGGGCACTATCATCATTATCAATAATAACAACTTCTTGTAACGACATTTAATGCACGAAATTATCCAAAAATTGAATGTATTTCACGTCAATTAAATGATAAAGGCAAGTACTTCAAAAAATCATTTTCAATTGTAAAGTCAAATTTTCTTTTATTTTTCCTATTGCTTACGTATATAATAAAAAATCGGATAGTCATCAAATATATCATTTTTTGGAACCTTAGTATTTATGATAATTTCATCATTTTTTTGTTCCAATGTACAACATAATTGTTATTAGCGGTATTAAACTTTCAAATTAAAACAAAGAAATTTTATTAGATACCTTTGTTGTAGTTTGTGGCAAATTTTATGAAAAGATAAACCTACCTCCCTTCTAAGACAAATATACTCCTAATTTATTTATTCTATATAAATAAAATTCTAATTTACTAATATTTATTTAAATTTTTAAAGTTTATTATTTATACTTTTTAAAATAAATAAAATAATATTTTATTAAAAAATCTTAATTATATATACATACATATGCACATATTAATTTTCTAATAAATTAATTTAAAATTACTTACTATTTCATATAAGATTCATAATCTATAAAAAAAAAAAAAAAAACTGTATTATATAAACATTAAATTGTGTTAATTAATAAAATTATTAAAAAAATTTAATTTTTATTATTTAAAGTACTTTAAACCGTAATAATTATATTGTAAAATTTTAAAAGTTGACTATAAATTATTTTTTAACCATTTTTTAAGTTAATTAAAATTTTAATATTAAAATATTAGAATATAAATTAATACATATTATAAATAAATTTTAATAAATTTTAAAAATTATATAAAAATAAGTAAATTTGAGTTTTATTTATGAAAAATAAACAAGTTAAGAGTATATTTGGTTTTTAATTAGTTCAAAAGGAAGGTAAATATATCTTTTCACATAACTTGTCATAAATTAAAATTTTTAAAATTCTTAAGAGAGGTATCTAATAAAATTTCTTATGACAAATAAGTACAAAATTTTATCAAAAACAATCACAACATTAATATAAACATAATAATGAACTAAAATGCATAATATAAATAAATAATTATTTGTTTATTCATAAAATTAATTAAATTAACTCTTGTCGTTCTAAAATTTAACAAAAATTATTAAATAATAACAAAATATATTCAAATTGGTACAAAAATATACAAAAATTGATCACCATATTATGTGTAAAAAGCAACACCACAATAGACTAAAATACAAAAAATTTAAAGCTTAAACATTATTTTAAATTAATCCCAATTTTGAAAAAAAATATAAAATTAGTAAACATTTTAAAATTTTGACAATTAAGTTCTTAATTATTTTTATAAATTACAAGCACACTCTCACGAAATAAAATTACTGTAGTGACAGAAATTGGGTTCAATTTGGGTCATGATTGAAATTGGACATGATTGATTGAAGTAACTCTCAATTTTTAAGAAATTATAAAATATACAAATTTTTTGTGTATGGCAATTAAGTCCATATTTATTTTTACAAATTACAAAATTTCTAAAAATATTACAACTACACCTCCATGAGATAAATTTGAGTCACTACAAATTATAATCGCAAATGGATGCTCCTATTTTGCTCATGACCAAATTATAGGATAACTCTCAAATTTTAGAAAATTATAAAATGAAGAAATATTTTTAAAATATCATAATTAGGTCCATTATCACTTTTACAAATTATAAAATTTCCCAAAAATATTACAAACACATTCCCTGGGATAAATTTCGGTCACTAAGATAAAATTTGGTCATGGAGGTACGGATTTCGGTCACGGAGGCAGTGGGAAGTTTGGTCACGAGGCATTTGGCCAAATTTTCCAAAATAAAGCACTGGGGAAATATCATGAAGCATTGGGAAATGTTCCAAAATAAAGCTTTGGGAATTTCGGTCATGGAGCATTGGGAATTTCGGTCATGAGCCATTCAATTTCGGGCATCACCCCATCCTTTCAACCAAATTTCCATCCTCCCGCATACTCTTCACGTACTCTTTGACAAAATTTTCGGTCTTCGATCTCATTTCACAAATTTTTTCGGCCTTTCAAGATTATCAACGGAACATTTTTTTCAAACAAATCAAAATCAAATAAAAATAAAAAATACTCACATATATAACACTTAATTAAGCACAAAATTATACATACATTAAGTTATTTAAATACAAAATTATACGTACAATAACTTATCAAAGCAAAATAATACTTATTCAAGTACAAAATTTTAAATTTTTACCATTATTTCTTCACCCAATGTCATATTTAAAATAAAAAATATATCAAAATATTAATTAAATAACACATACAATAACTCAAAACTAATCTTATCTAATGTAAGTGTGCAATCCCAATTTTAAAATTTTAGATATGTAACTTTTGTCTTGATAGAAATTAATCAAAAATTATATTTGAAAGAAGAACAAAAGAGACGAGAGAAATGAAAAAGAAGAGGAAGAAAGAAAAAGATATGTTTGTTCTGTTTGTGGAGGTATTTTTGTTTAATATTATTATATTTGACTTATTTGATTTATAAAATACGAAAATGGTTATTTTTAGTAAATTAATTTTTAAATGTGACTATTTTAAAAAAATTTCTTTTTTTTTTTTTTACAAATTGTAGGGTTACATACAGTAAAAGATAATTTTTTTGATAATAATAACTTAGAATAGTAATAAATGAATTTTATGTTTTGAAAAATAGCATGACACATTATTAATAATTTTATTACTTCTTTTCTATATCAAATATTTTTATTTTGTTACCATTATTATATGTACATGTATGCTATACTTTTTAATTAAAAAAAAATTTATTATATTCTTCCAATAATGTGTATTTTTTATAATATTAAAATTTATGAAATAAGCATAAAAATATTTTTTTTAATTTAATGTTCCTAACTAGAGGTCAAATATTAATAAAAGATAAATAAAATTTTGTTAAATTTGAGTGTCATAAATATTTTTTAATTTTATTTAAAATAAAATAAAATAATTAAATTTTTTACTTTTTTTTATATTTAATTTTTAAGTACACGTTACTACATAATATAATTAATAATGAATAATTTAAAATATACTTTGATCAACTTTATAAATTAATTTTAAATTTTAAAATATAAATTAAAAAATTAAAATTATTAAAATTATTAATTATATCATATGTTAATATTAATTTAATTTAATAATAATAATAAAAATTAAGAGATGGTTATCTACAGTAAAAATACTATAATTGTAAAGTAGATTTTATATAAGAAGTCCACTAATAGGTCCACAACCAATGGCAATGTCTACTCCTACTCCCCTTCGTGGAAATGGCCATTCACTTCTTCGTGATTATCTAATCATTCTCGTGATCATGTAAAGTCGGTGCTGAATTTAAAATTAAATATTCAAGGAAATAATAACACATGGGACCTTAAACTTTACATTTTCACAAACAAAAACATATTTGTCTATTTACAGCAAATAAGCCCATAATGCATGACAAAGCTTCTCAATTACCACTTATAATAGTAAATTTTAACCTACGCAACGTTAATACTGCATATTACTCAACTTAATAAAATAATATTTTAATTATTTTAATAAAAAAACCCTTTATTTAAAAGGCTTGTTTTCGAGTATTGGAAAGGCACATTCTTCCCTCATGTGGGAGTTGATTTGATCCAGAAATAAACATATAACTTTAGATTGATGTGTAATAAAATTGAAACATGTAAGTTTTGTCAAATATTTTATTAAAAAATTTAAGTTGTAATTAGGGACCTAAATAGAATAGAAGAACAAACTAGTCATTATATGTAAATTTTGAAAAATATAGACCAAAATGTTGTTATCCCGTTGACAAAGACTCGGTCAAGTTTTGTTTGTAAATGTCCGCCATGCAAAATGGAATCCAAGACAAAAGATCATAATACAACAACGCCGCACCAGCACCCACTATTGCATTGCATCCCAACTCATCTAGCACTGGCCTTTGAATCTCTCCCATTTTTTGAACTGTACTCGAGGCTTTAAGTAGCCGGCTTTGCTTACTTCTCCACCATTTTGACTCCATCATTTCTGTATAAATACAATCCACTTCTTCACTTGCCATGCAACCAAAATCTCACAATTCACAGACCCTAATCTCCTTCCTGTAATTCTTTTACTCATCAATGGAGAACATAAGAATTTGTTCCAGTTTCAGCCATGCATATTTTTCACTCATTCTTGTCATGGCAGTGATGATTACATTGGTTCACAGCCAAGGCACGCGTGTTGGGTTCTACTCACAATCCTGTCCTCGAGCTGAATCCATAGTTAAGTCTACGGTTCAAGCTCATTTCCAGTCTGATCCCGCCATTGCTCCCGGTCTGCTCAGGATGCACTTCCATGACTGCTTCGTCAATGGCTGCGACGCTTCAATTCTCATCGACGGTACAGTCTCTGAGAAAACGGCGCCGCCGAATCGTTTGTTGAGAGGTTATGAAGTAATTGATGATGCCAAATCCAAGATCGAAGCTGCGTGTCCTGGTGTTGTGTCTTGTGCTGATATTCTTGCCCTTGCTGCTCGTGATGCTGTAGTTGTGGTAATCCCTCTAATCTGATTACTTAGTTTTTTAATAGCTTAACTCAACTTAGGACTAGTAATCTCCGTTAATAGCGTGTTCTTTTATTATTAACGTTGTTTATACTTCATTATTGATGCAGACAAGGGGATTAAATTGGCAAGTGCCCACAGGACGTAGAGATGGACGGGTATCATTGGCATCCGATGCTGGCAATTTACCAGGTTTCACTGATTCCATTGAAGTGCAAAAGCAAAAGTTTCTCGACAAGGGTTTGAACACTCAAGATCTTGTCACTCTTGTTGGTAAGCACTAAACTGAATTTAATGTATACTCGAAATAGCTGTCTTCTTACGTGGATAAAGCCAGTAATAAAAAGTGAAGGGCTAAAATATTAAGAAAGTAAAGTCAATGTCAAATTTTTTGAAATAGCTTATAAATTATGGGTCAAAATGTTAAATAATTAAAATTGGCAGGTCAAATTTTTGATAATAAAGGTTTTTTTTTTTTGTGAAAAAAAGTTTTAAGGATCAAAATATTAAAAAATTAAAATTGGCAGGTCAAATTTTTAAGAATAATATATAAATTTGAGAGTTAATGTTTATGCAAACATGCCCTAAACTTTTTTTTTCTGTGGTGCATGCAGGAGGACACACCATTGGTACAGCAGCTTGCCAATTGTTTAGGTACAGACTCAATAATTTTACTACAAATAATGCTAATGGCGGTGCTGATCCTTCAATCAATGCTGCTTTCCTTCCACAACTACGAGCACTCTGTCCAGAAAACGGCGAAGGAGCAAGGCGTGTCGCACTCGACACAGGCAGTCCGAACAGATTTGACACGTCTTTCTTCTCAAATTTGAGGGATGGACGGGGAGTATTGGAGTCTGATCAGAAATTATGGACTGATTCTTCGACTAGGACTTTTGTCCAGCGGTTCTTGGGCATTAGAGGTTTGCTTGGACTGTCATTCAATTTGGAGTTCGGAAAGTCCATGGTTAAGATGAGTAACATTGGCGTCAAGACGGGAACCGAGGGGGAAATTCGTCGAGTTTGTTCTATAATTAATTGATAGTGGTATAATTTTATGTGGAATAATAACATTCGGACCCCCTCAATGTTTATATTTTATCAAATGAAAATATAGTTTGTCTGCTTGCATCAAATAGGTTTAGATTTCAAATGACAAATGATGTTTATGATGATAATGAATTGTAATCACTACAGTATGTAACTTCAATATTACAGGGTATATAAGGGAAGTTAATTGAACTTACTTCTTGAGGTTTTATTAAAATAAATAAATAAAACATATTTTCCTTAAAAATTTAAGATATTAGTACATAGATCTCCAAAATTTTAACAAAATAACAAATAAGGGCGTGTTTTGTTCAATTATAACAAATAGGTCTCTACCATGAACCTATGTACAATTAAATAACAACTAATGTTGCAACTTATTTATTAAAATTATTAAAGTATGTCTTTATTAATTGTTTTGATCAAAAATCATAAATTTATATGTTGTTATCCTAGAAAAATAAAAAATAATAATAATAACTTAATGACTGGAATATTAGTATCTTAATTTTTAAATAATCAATTATCTATTTAAAATATTATACAATAATAAGAAGAAGATATTTATAATAATGTCACTATATTGCGCACAATAATCCAATAAAATCATATTATATATGTATACATACATATATATAATTTTAATGTATCATCTTAATATAAAATTATTAAAATTTAATAAAATTGAATTTAATAAATTTTTTTTTAAAAAATCTCTTCACAATGCCATCAAATATTTGATTAATTATACTAAATTTTTATTGAGAATTTCAAATGAAAAGAATAAAAAGTTACTATTAACTTATATTATCCTTAGTTTAATATTGAGCAACACATTAGATATTATTTGAAATACAAAGTTTTTTATAAGGGAGGATACTTTGAACCAAATTGAATCGATCTAAACAGAATTCAATTTATGATTTAAATCAATTTAGATTAATTTAAAAAATTATTAATTCTATTTAAGCTTAAAAAACAAAACTTATAAATTTTTGTTTGATTTTTAGTTTGGACTTGATCAAAATTGAACTAATTTAATTATTTTAAAATTTATGTTTTATATTTATATTTTTGTTATTTTAATAAATAAATTATGATTCATTTAAATTTAATTAATATAAATTTTATAAAATAATTTCTATTTTTTAATTTAATTCAAACTAATGAATTGAACTGAATTTTATTTAAAGCTTATAATATAAAATAAAATATAATAAATTTGAGACTTGCAATTAAATTTACATTGAAATTGACCAATTAAAGAGATCCAAACCAACAACTACAATTGGTTTGGATTGATTTGATCCAATTAAAACTAATACTTTAGATCTAGGAATGGGTATATACAAACCAAGCCAATTCAAACCGATCTAAATTGACTTGAATCGATTTGAAAATTTATTAGATTGATTCAATTTAATATATATAAAAAATTTTAAAATTTTTTATTTGATAATTTTTTATTGGTTAAAAAAAATTAAAATTTTATATTTAACAATTTTACATTTCATAATTTAAGAATTTAAAATTTTAGATAAACCTTTTAATTAAATTATTTTTTACTAAATGACAAATATAATTTGATATTAATTTTCAATTAGATTTATTTTTTGGTCATAAAAGTAAATATAATTTAATAAAATAATTAAGGATAACATTTTAAGTTTAGACCTAAAGAGACAATTCAAACCGATTCAAATTAATAATTATTAATTTAAATCAGTTTGATTTAAGCCATTTTATTGAATTGAATCAAATTGACTTAAATTAAAATTGATGGTTTTTGATTAATTTGAATTTTAAATTTTAACAAAATTTATTCACCTCTATTTAGATCAATTTAGATTTAAAACCAAACTTATCCAAATCAAATTTGTCCCCCCTAGTTTTGTAAGCAACTTTGTAAATGTAGCATTACTTGATCTTTTTAATAAAAATGCAAACATTAATAATGTGTTGGTAACATTTTTAAAATTTTATTTGAAAATGAAAATAGTGTTCTTACTAGTAAATTTTTAAAGATGAGGCCCAAGCCCAGTAACAAAAGCAAGATCGCCGGCCAACCCGTTTGAAACAAGCTGTGTATTGCATGGTAGCCGTAAAACCCTAGTAATCCCTTTCCTTTTTCTTTTTCTTCTTCTTCTACAAGTTGCATACTTCTCTTCGAATTTTTTGTTTTTGTAGAGAGAGAAGAAAATGAGGGTAGGCAAAAAGGGGTCTGCTGAAGTAAGCTCTCCGAGAAGAAAAGAAAAAAAGAATAAAAATAAACAAGAGAAAGAAGAGAAGAAAAACGTAATGGAGAAGACGAAGAAGACTTCGAGGAAAGTGCAATCAGATAAACAGAAACTGTCTTCTGTTAATAAGCGGGAAGAAGAAGAAGAAAAACTTCTGTGGGGAAAAGAACGAAGGGAAAAAGAGCAACAATACTTGGATTCTGATTCTGATGAGTCTGATTATCAGGTAACCATACTGCATGAATGTTGATCTTTAGAAAACAACTTAATTTGAGGGGAGCTCAGCTTATAGGTATCTGCCAGCGACTCCTTTTTTTGGCTTATTTGGGTTTAAATTAAATGTTTGCCTTCAACATTCTTTGTTGGTAGTTTCTTATTTATGACATGGTTTTGCAACAAGGGTTTTTTTTTTTTTAAATAAAAAAGTATTTTATGGGTTCAGAATTTGAATGTTGTTTTGTTACAACAATGGTCTTTGTGTTCTTCTTTGAGACTGAAACTGGTCTGGGCTGCTGTATTTTAGTCAATTTTACTTAGAATTTCTCGTGTGGATAATGTATGTGTATTTTGTCTTTTGGTTAGTGTACGTGATGAAACATGAGAAAGTGAATTATTTGATTTTAGGATTTTTCGGAGGATGATGTCTCGGAGGATTATGAAGGGTTGAGACAGTGGGAAGGCGAAGACAGTGAGAACTCTGGAGACGAGGTACATGGTAATTGCCCTCGTTTCCTTCTCTGCTTTTACATCCTTTCAAAATGCTATTTGTGCTGCTTTTAGGATAAGAAATATATAAGAGAAAAAAAAAAAAAGAACGCTGTTTCTGCTCCTGCTGATATATGGGATATGAAAGGCTCAAAGTTACTAAAGTCATTGGTAAATTACAAAGGAGTTTGTTGTTTTACTCGGCTTCAATTTATGAAAAATCTCCCCTTTTTTTTTCTAGTTGCTTTTAGTTTATTGGGTATGCAACTGAAAGCTATTTGGTTTTTTTTTTTTTTTTTTCATTTCTGTCTTAAATTAATTACAGAAAGGCTTTGTTAACACAGGTAACAATGATGATGCGGATAATGTTGATGATCACCATCAAGAAGATCAGAATGACGGTGTGGACAATGTTGATGATCACCATCAAGAAGATCAGAGTGACGGTCCTGAAGCCCATGAAGGAGTTGAAGAGAGTGATTCTTCTGAAGATGAGGTCTGTTTTGCTGTTGGTGTCTAAGCATATTAATATTGTTAGTATTTCTGTTGGATTTTAGCAAATTGAAATAGGTGGCTCCTTAAAATAGGTGGCTCCTCGAAATACAATTGGAGATGTTCCCTTAGAGTGGTACAAGGATGAGAAACACATTGGATACGATGTTTCTGGGAAGAAGATAAAGAAAAAGGAAAGACAAGATAAACTGGCTTCCTTTCTTGCAAATGTTGATGACTCAAAAAATTGGTGAGTTTTTTCAATTGAATTTATCATTTCTTATTTTCATAGCCATAATATTAGAGGGAATCATTCTCAATCTGTTATGTTTAGGGTTTAGGAATTGAGCTAATTGCAACAATTGCTGGCTGTTTTATTGTTAATTCCTTTTCTCTTCCCCATGCTAATTTGAGGATTCTTATTAGTTGCACATAGTTTACTGTCTTCTTTATTTGTTCTGTGAAGTTGTATTGTTACATGGCAGAGATATTATTTGTTTATTCTAGGACTGAAATTCATCTATCCCAGCATCAAGGTCATGGCAAAGATGAGCTGTTGTTCTTTGTAGTTTTTTAATCTAATTTCATTTATATACTTTTACTGTCAAGATAAAGTGGCTGTGAACAGATGGGCAGGAGAGGGCAGTGAATTTAGCTCTCTTTTCTAATTATCTTGTGCTACCCCCATAATTGTTGCAAAAGCTTATTTGTTTGATTTTGGTGAATTTATGTAATTCTAGGCGCAAGATTTATGATGAGTATAATGATGAGGAGATAGAGCTGACAAAAGAGGAAACCCGGCTCATCTGTAGATTACTAAAAGGAAAGGCACCTCATGCTGACTTTGATCCATATGCGGTCAGTAATTTTTATTCATTCTGATGTTTGTTAATTTTTAAAGTTTGTTGACCTTATATTTCTTAATTTTATCATTGAAACTAAGCTTTCTTCCTGTTGGTTGCAGGATTATGTTGATTGGTTTAAATATGATGATGCTCTGCATCCAATGTCAAATGCACCTGAACCAAAGAGGCGGTTTATTCCTTCTAAATGGGAAAGTAAGAAGGTAATCTATTTCGTAATTTATTTGTAGATGTTATGAGAAGTAATTAAATAATAGTGTGGATGCTTCTTTTTTCTCTCTTTTCTTTTTATTTGTTGGTTTTAGTTCCTTGGGTAATTTTTAATTATTGTCTATTTGCCTTTTGTCCAAGTAAACAATTTTTCTGTGACTTCACTGTTTTTCTCTTGGGAATTTGCAGGTTGTACGCTATGTTAGGGCAATTCGCAAAGGACTAATAAAGTTTGATGAGCCCAAAGAGGAAGAACCACGGTTCTATCATTTGTGGGGAGACGATTCTAGTGCTGCTGATAAGGCTAACCGCTTAGCTTACATCCCTGCCCCAAAACCGAAATTGCCAGGTCTGATTGCAAATTTACTTTATATTTGAAAATTATTATAGCCTGTATGAAGTTCTCTGAAATGTTCATATTTGGTTTATAGGTCATGAGGAATCCTACAATCCCTCTCTAGAGTACATTCCAACACAAGAAGAGTTGAATTCTTATCAGCTTATGTACGAGGAAGACCGCCCTAAATTTATTCCAAAGCGGTAATGTAGATTGTAACTATAGTGTTACTGTATGTTTATGTATTTTGCTTGATGTCTTAACATCTAGCATCCTAAATCAATTTTGTTCTACTTAGATTCACATCTCTGAGAAGCATCCCTGCATATGATAATGCTGTTAAGGAATCCTTTGAACGCTGTATGGACCTCTACTTGTGCCCCAGAGTTCGGAAGAAACGGGTGAGTTAAGAGTTGCTGATTCTTCTCCAGTTTGATCTTTGATGATTCTATTGCAGAATCTTTGAATTAGTCCTTTCTACTTCTCATGTGCTACTTAAAATTAAGAATAAGGCTTTGGTCTTCTATGTCTCAGGTCAATATTGATCCTGAAACTTTAAAGCCTAAGCTGCCAAGTCCAAAAGATCTTAAGCCTTATCCTGTTAAATGCTATCTTGAGTATAAAGGTCATAAGGGTGCAATTATGTCAATTTCTACTGAAGCTTCAGGGCAGTGGATTGCTTCAGGTTTGTATGCTTATATGAGATAAAAGATACTTTTTGCATTGCCCAATCAGTAAATTAAAAGTTGGGACATGTGACAATCTCTTGTAATGTGTGAAGGTTCGACTGATGGAACTGTGCGTATTTGGGAGGTTGAGTCTGGAAGAAGTCTTAAGGTCTGGGAGATTGGTGAAGCTGTTCATTGTGTAGTATGGAATCCTTTGCCTGAGCTTCCTGTTCTTGCAGTTTCTGCGTAAGTCTGATTGCAAGTTCTTTTAGTTGGTTTGACTTTTTTCTTTAATCTTCTGTGTTATGGGAATCATATTGCTCATGGATGTTAATAAACTACAAACAAATTTTTTAGGGGACAAGATGTACTTATTTTGAACACTGGATTCGGAAATGAAGAAGAGCAAAAAAGAGTTGAGGAACTTCTGCATGTTGAGAATCCAACAGCTCCAGATGGTACTAGTTTGAGTAAAATAGTTATTATTTTCAATGTTGTGTGCAGGACTTTTTCTTACTCTTTCTTCATATTTTTTGTATGCAGACAACATGGCATCCATTGTGAGCTGGCTTCAAGATGAAAAACTCGAGGGAATTAGATTAAGGCATTTTAAGGTATATTTCAGTATCTGTCCCTCTCTTCTGATTGTGTAGTTAAATTTATCTAGTTTTTTTAGGCTTAAGACTAGTGGAAAATTTTCTTCTGAAGAATTTAACTGGTTGTCTGGATGGGCTCTTGCAGACCGTGTCTTCAGTGGAATGGCATCGCAGAGGAGATTACCTATCGACAGTTATGCCAGCTGATATCCTATTCTAAGTTCATATGATAATTATTGTTTTGTCTATTCTTTTTTTTTTTTTAATTTTATATGTGGTAGAATCTCCCCCTCTTCATATTACAATTTATCCCATGAGAGGATTGGATACACATTGGCTATTTTTGTGCACAGTTGGGCCGTTGTTGTCTCACTTATGCTAAACATACTAGAATCTTAACTTCAAAACATCATTCTCACCTTCTATTTGTACCTTTTTCTGCCTAGCCAGATGAAAGTATATTACAGTTTCAAAATCCCAGTACCTTTTTTTTTTAAAAAAAAAATTGTTATTGTTGTTTTGAGGGTAGGCTGGAATGAAGATTGGTTGTGAATTAGCTACTGAATTATGCTTATGTAACAGTGCCATTGTGGTTGGTTTCCTTGACCTGCTAATTACGTGAATCAAAGGCAATTATTATGCATCAGCTCTCTAAGAAGCTTTCCCATAGAATCCCATTCAAGTTGCACGGACTTCCTGTATCATCAGTATTTCATCCTACTCGTTCCATATTCTTCATTTCAACAAAGAAGAATATTCGCGTTTATGATCTGGTGAAGCAAAAGCTCATAAAAAAGCTTGAGACTGGACTTAAGGAAGTCTCTTCAATTGCAATTCATCCAGCTGGTATGTTTTTGTTGCAATTTTCTTGAATACTAGTTGGTAGATGAAACGTTGTAATTCTAATTTATTTCTTTGTTTGATGGCAAGCTATTTCATAATCTTGTTTATTCTTGACTGGTTTAATTTGATTTGCACCTTCCCTGCAGGTGATAATGTTATTGTTGGTAGCAAAGAGGGAAAACTGTGTTGGTTTGACATGGACCTTTCGTCTAAACCTTACAGAGTTCTCAAGTATGTATAAACAGAACAAAAATGAGTATATAAATAAACTACATTGTCCTATTCTGAGTTTTTATTCACTAGTTAAATGAAGTTTTTATGAGCTGAAGGTAATCCTACTAATTCGCTGACGTGATTTGGAACTTCTCAGGTGTCATCCAAAAGATATTACAAATGTGGCCTTTCATCGTTCATACCCACTATTTGCATCGTGCTCCGATGATTGTACTGCATATGTTTTCCATGGCATGGTGTATTCAGATCTTAACCAGAATCCTCTTATAGTTCCCCTTGAAATTCTCCGTGGGCATGCAAGTTCAAATGGTAGAGGTGAGTACTACACTGCTATCAGATTTTTTTCTTCCTTAGGTATTAGGACAGCAAACAATGAAAACCCCAGTTGCTAAGAATTTTTCTAGCGAGGGACATTGCTTGCCTTGTGGAGCATATTTGTACCCGTTGTGTAATTGTATGCTGCCCTGTGGCATGTTGCTTAACCTAAAATGAGTTTGCATAAAGTTTCTAAAAGATAAGAAGGAACAATTGTTGGTACTAACTTGGCTAGTATGATTTATCCTGTTAAGCATGCAAGTCTCGGGCTTGAATCTACCTTGCATCTAATTTTCTAATCTTTGATGCTGAAGTTGATATCATTGCACTGGTTGTGGTTGTGTTGCAGGTGTTCTGGATTGCAAATTCCATCCAAGGCAGCCCTGGTTATTTACAGCAGGTGCCGATTCAGTGATTAGACTTTTTTGCCATTAAGATAATTCAAAGAGTGGCGATATTTCTTTGCACGCAAATTTAAAAGATTGGGCACTCGGTTATGAAAAGAAACGATATATCTTCGATCAGAGGACTGGAAGTTTGTGCTTCGGCGTAGGAAATTCTTTAAACATACCACTGATGAAATGATGGAAACCATTGCAAAGAGAATGATGCCCAGCTAGTGAGTTTGCGGCCATGGTTCAGAGAATTATTGCTAAACTGGGCTCAATTATAATTTTGACAGGAACAATGTAACATAAAACAGAAAGATAACTATTAATTATTTTGCTAGAACGCATGTATTGCTGGATTACTTGCATCGTTAGAACTGAGTTTACGAGTATATTTGATGTTACAAATTCAATGTACTAAAAATATGTATTTCACATGCATTTTCAAATGCTTACAACAAATACAATATAAAGCATCGTCCACTGAATGAAAAAACATAGTTGAATGGATATTGTGACTGATTTTTATGATCTCTTGATGTCTTTTACAATTTTTTTTTTTTCCTTTTAACCCTATGGTCTACGAGGGTTTTCTAAAATGCCATTCATTGGCATCAAAAAAAATTTTAAAACTGTACACAAACATTTACTACGATTCATACAGCTTTTACATCTGTATCAACACCTTGTTTGAGAATATATTAAAAAAAGGAAGAGAATTGAAGACATTACAGAAGTTGAACAGCTGCAATGGCTGGGATTTTCTCGCGCAATTTCTGGGTAACTGCCACTCGAACAGTCATGACCCCAGCTGCCGGACCCGTAATTCGGACTTTTACTATCGGCTCATCAATTGCCACCAGCTCAAGAGATCCACCTGCTGCCCCAACAAGGTAGGGCCTGATTTCTTCAAGCACCTGACAAAAATAACACACATCAAATCAACAAAAATTATCAGGCAAACGTAAGTGCAATATATATATCACCAGCGATTGGGGATTTGCAAGTCATACCCTAAAAATATATTATATCAGCAGATATTGCTTATATTAAGGTGCCAAATAATCAATCAGAAAATTCAAGACAGATTTGCCATCAGATTAGCAAACAATAAAAGCAGAGAATGGGAAAAAAATAAACAAACAAACAAGTAGAAGGAAGATCCACACATGTATCCCATTAAAGTCATCTTCTAGTTGCAAGCTGACACATGTTAGTGAATCCCCAAATTATGACTAATGCATCCAAACAGTCCATGCTAAGTATCCAGCCAATACACAAATCAACCCCAAAGGGAGTATCTTAGGCTATGATATTAGTTTGTCTACTTCTGCAAAAATCTATGCACAGTAAATAAAATCACTTCAACCCTGCAGAAAAACAAACCCAAAAATGCTTGTACCTTTTTCCTAGTTGAGATGGATGAAAAATGATATATCATGAAAATCCTTTGATAAATAAGTCCAAAGAGATACAAAGAATCATAATTTGTCCCAAAACCAATTGACTTCATTCCCTATTTTATCTTCAATAATACAAAACATTACTCTTTTGCCACATTACCCAGAAAGAGCTAAGATGGCACAATTCAAACAGTCTTGGCTTTCCCTTCTCTTCTCTACCATAGCAACCAAATTATCCATCAACAAAGCATTGCCATGATCTCTGAACAGCCCAGCAAATTTTTGCTTCCCTATATAGTTAATCCCACTAAAAGGATGCCACCAGGCAGCGTAGGAAGAACTGATATTCTGTCTCATAATTTTTTCTATGTATAACACACGTAGATGGATACTCATCTTTGAGTACTTTCTTTGTATGACACCAGCTTTATTAATCATCCCAGTAAATATGTAAAGTTAATTATGTATGCCCATTTCTATGCTTGTTAAACTTATATGCTAGGTCCATCCTATCTTTCCATGATTCAGTCATCATGCATTACTCTAACTTCCGTCATCCAAACCAAAGGATTATACAAGTGGAAATTATTGCAACAATCAGATAAGGGTTGAGCAACAAGAAAGAAAATCAATAAAATCCTCAGAAACTAATGAATCAAATGGGGCAACATCTCAGTGATGTTCCAAAAAAGAATGCAACTTAGACAGCTGAGACAAGCTTAGACTGCAAATCACCAGTTGTCACTCAGTTAGAGATGTTCTAGAAATGGGCACAATCAAGTAAATAGCCCTACAAACTAAAAAATAAAATCAGATTGGAAAAAGAAAAGATTTGTACCATACAACAATGATGACTTTCAGAAACCATTGGAATGATCTGAAAAGAAAAACTAACTATTAATAAGTTATTATACGTGGATGGGTTAAGGGCTTGTTCAGTGTGGGTTAATCCAAAGTCAATGGCTCATTGCCCAGAGGATTTCATTGGAAAATGAAACTTCTCACATCACTTACCTTCTCCAATCCCTTTCCTTTACACCTCTAAATCTCCACATACTGTAAAAGCATTCACCAATAATTTGAACTATGTGACTCCAACAACACTCCAAAAGCCTCAAATTCTTGAAGCAAAACGAATCCATCAGCATTGATTGATTCCGTTACCAAGGACCTATCTCTTCAAGTTATTTCTTTACAACATTCTTTTATCCTATCTCTTAGTTTCTTTTGTTTGTTTATTTCAAGAATAATATGGACCTCTTGACAAATCCTTCGCTACATATTGATGCTCATTCTCCCACTCTTTCTATTTTTGCTTTTGTCTTCCCAGAATGAGCAATAATAAAGATAATGCTGACCTCAGTCATTGCAGCAATGATAATGCAACACCATCACATACACCATACATTCATGATACTTTTGAGTAAGAAAATGGGAGAAAAAAGAACAGTTATGTGTACCAAAGGGTGTAAAGCAATTACCTTCTCTATATTTTCTTCATTCAGCTCCAGCCCTGTTTCTTTGTCTGCCACTGCTTCAACTGCAACTACCTCAGGGATCTTTTCCATTAGGCGATGCTCAATGCCCATCTTCATTGTCATGACAGAACTTGGACAAGACCCGCATGCTCCTTGTAGCTTTAACCGTACAACATTGCCGTCAATCTCATGTAATGCCACATTTCCCCCATCTGCTATAAGATATGGTCGAACTTCATCCAATACACTTTCAACATTCTCAGCGGTTAATGGCAATTCAATAGCTGAATCTGGAGTAGCCACAGCCTTTACAACTGCACAATATTGAAATAGAAGGAATTCTATAGCATAAATAAAGCATCATTTAAGAAATCTACTGCTAGATAAGATCAAATCTATATCTGTGGATTGAGCAATATTTTATAAACTAAAGACAAATAGAAAAGTGGAGAACTGGTCCAACTTGAGCTCTGGAGGGATTTCGTCAAAAGCACTTACAAGGTTCAATCCATCTTGTAACAGCACCTAAAAGCAAGTGCTCTGCTAAAAAGCTCACAATTGTTTATATTACTCTAAAAACAATTCTCTAAAGTTCCTACTAATTCCTTCTCCAGAAAGCTTTCTGGGTGCTTTTTTGATCTCAAAATTCACTTCTGTAGGTGCTGTCAATGGAACCAATAACTTCCAAACATACTATTCCCCAATTGTCACCAGTTTTGCATAATCTTGCCAGAGATTTCATCCAAAATAACCAAATTACAAAATTTCACAATAAAAGTTTAAGATTTGTAGAATCAATCTCAAAAGCATCAAAATCAAAATAAGCATCCCTTCTGCAAATCCAATTCAATAACTAATTGGTCTTCCAAAAAAGAACTAACCGCGCCTGCTCGTGACATCAAGTGTTCGAATCATCAGGGATCGACTTGAGCTGCGCTGCACTGGATTCCGCCACCTCGCGAGCAAAACTCGAGTTCCCAAGAAACTTGAACAAGTCTGCGTCAAAATGAAATTATTAGCCTACGAAGAGAAAAACAATATTAAATATTTCATTGAATTGACAGAAAATGGAAGAAAATAAAATAAGTGTAAAGGTAGACCTTAGAGGGAGGACGAGAACATGACGGGGGCTCTAGGGTTTGCTGCGGCCGACTGTACGCATGGTTTAATACGACGCCGTTCATCTCGGCTCTTTCTCTTTCTGATTTGATTAAATTGATTGATGATTAACGATCTCTGTTTCTCTTATCGTTTTGCTTCACCGTTCGTCTGTTCGCCGTCTTTATTTTATTTAGTTGCTGGAAACTGTGAACAACCTGCGCCTGGACGCGGCCCAGCTGCAGTATTCCCTTTCGTCAGCCAAATGGCAAAACAGCTTCCTCTAATTTTTTATTTTCTTTAATTTTAAAGAAAATAAAATTTCAACAGAATTTAACGGCTATGATTTTTTTTAATTTATTTTTTGCACTGATATGAATATAAGTTTCTAATTCAGAAATTATTATAAAAATAAAAATGATATTGTTAATATAATATCTTATTTTTATTTTTTATGTATTATTTTTAATATTTAAAAAAATATGTTCGATTATATTATTTTAAAATGACATAATAATATACGAATTCCTAATTTTTTGATGAAACAATAAATAAAGACATAGTTTGCTAAATTTTACTAATAATAGAATCGATGATTTTATTGTTATATCTTAAAATTATAGGTAATAATTTTTAACGAAACTTGTTAACTTGATATGAATATAATAAAAAATTTGTAAATTTAAGATTATATAAAATAATATAATTATTAAGCAAGTGATACAAAATAACACCATTAATAAAATTATTAAATTTGAGTTTATAATTTTAATATGTAAATTTATTTATAATAAGTATAATTATTATAATAATTATATTATATTAATTTATTAATAATTTAATAAATTTATTTTATATTTTTTATCAAAAAATAATTGCATCGAGTTTGAATTTTATTATTTAAGAGGACACGACACAAGGATAATATAATAATATGAATTATCACTTCTATTCAAAATTTCTTAATTTGCATAAGTTTTATAATTTTTTTAATTTTTAATAATTTTTTGAAAAAAAGAAATAAAACAAAAATATTTTTTTTTCTAATTATAATTAAACTCCTTTCCTTTTCTCGAATTTTTTTATGTAATATTTAGATAATATCTTGATATTAAAATTCTAAATACATTAATATAATTTTTAATAGATAGAAAACATAATTATAAATAATATTTATTAATTTAATCATCTAAATACATAGTTAACTATGCTAACAAGAAATTCAACGGCAGTTTAAGAAAAGAGTTACAAATGAGAAGGAAAAATAAAAGATTAATGATCAGATTGCAATAAAAATTATCAAAAAATGTATGAATACGGTAGTTATGTAATACTTGAAAAAAAAATACAAAAGTACATTGCAAATTTGCAATTACTTAAACTTAGTACAATTACAAACAGACCCCTTTAATTTGTTGCATACGTCTCTCACAAAATTAGATGAAACCTAAGAACACACTCCATTAATATGACGTTAATTCCAGAAAACGACACCGTATAACTGAACTTCTCATTTGAAATACGTGTTTGGAGATGCATAGGGAGGATTATGAACAGTAGTTGAAGAACCCTTTTTCTTGAACAAAAAATCTGTCACAAGTGGAACGATCGGTTTCTTCTTCATCATCATTTTCTTCTCCTTTCTTCCTCCGAATATTCTATCATTTTCTCCCAAAGTTAAAATTTGAGCTACAGTTGGCGAATTCTCCATTCTTCTCATCAACTCCCTCTTCATCTCCTCTTCTCTTTCAAACTTTTTCACCGTCGTCGTCCCTGTTGTTGTTGTCGTCGGCGTCGTTCGTTTTAACATCGCGGCCTCGGCGTTTTTACCAGCTGCTGCCGCCTCGGCCTCGGCCAACTTTGACATATTCTTGTGAAGCTCAGCGTTTAAAGTAGCCAAAGCTATCTCAGTCTCTGATTCCCTATCCTTCAGCAGCTTCAGCTCCATTTTCGTCTCCCCCAGCTCGACCTCTAGTTTCTTTAACGCGTCGGAAAACTCATGCTGCTTGACATTGCTGTTGCAAATACTGGGGTTTCGTGGGCTGGGAGATGGGTACGAATATTTCCACGTGGTTATAATTTCCTTACATGGGTTACTGTTAGTGTCACTGATTTGTGGTTTTGTGGAGTAGAGTTCCTCGACGAGGAGACGTTCTCCGAAGATGGCAACGGCTTCTTTGACGGAGCGGAAGGGGCGGGACGTGTCGACGTTGGAGCTGAAATCTGTTGTTGTTGTTGTTGAGGTTAGAGCAGGAGGAGGAGCTAGCGTTTGGGTTTCCATAGCTTATGGATGAGGAAGAAGAACGTAGCTAGGTGAACGAAATTATTACGAGGGCTTATTTGATTGATGGTGTAAGGGTTTCTTTGCTTTCACTGCAAAAGATTCCAGAGAGAGAGAGTCTGTTGTTTGAAGGTTAAGACATGGTGAAGAAGACATGTTAACTGCTCGACTGTTGGTCTGTCACGTGCAATTGAGAAAGATGATTATTAGATTTTTTTATAATAAATAATGAAAAAATATATTAATTTAATTTTGATTTAATTTAAACTGAGAAAAAAAAATCAAATCTACACTTGTTGGTTTAATTTTTAATTTAAATTTTGTCTAAATAAAATAAAATTAATTAATTATTTTATTATTACTTTTAATTTAATTTAAATTAAATTAAATTAAACTGAATTAATATTTATTAATTTAATTTATTCTTTATCATTCATTTATTTAATTTGAATTAAATTAAAATTCAAAATTTTGATTTGATTTAAAATTTAACCTAAATTAAATTGTGGCAAATTCTACAAGAATAAGTTAATTTATTCAATTAACATTATTCTTAATATTGTTTACACATTATTTTTAAATATTATGATTGTATCAACTAACACTAAAAATTTTAAAAATAATATTTAAAAATAATTATAATATTTAAAAATACTGAAAATTTTAGTGTTAATTGATACAATTATTAATAATATTTAAAAATATTGAAATTTTTAGTGTTAATAATTATTATAAAATTTTAGTTATAATAATACTGAATCCCTACCTTCTACCTGATGATATTATTTCACCAAAATAACACATTTTCTTATCTAATATTTTTTCACTAAAAAATTTAGATGTATGATTTGACCAAAATATCCCTATGTTCAAAATATTTATCATCAACAATATTTAAAAATAAACTACTAAAACTAATTCCACATAGATCGAAGGCCCGTGTGAATTCTTATTGGGTTATAAAAATTGGACTACAAAAGTATTATTGGGCTTGGGAGGAAATCAGCAGACCGTACGATTGGAAAATATTTTGTATGTCCCATAAATTTGTTGCAATTACATGTAAGTCTACATGGTTTCAATATTTCATCAAATAATTTTTGTATACATGAATGCGTGCGGGTGTGCGCGCACACATATATATATGTATGTATATAATTTTTACAAATTTACTTTTAAGTTAAATTTTAAAATATTTATTAAAATCATCATAAAAATGATAAATCTTATGTATTTAGTATGAAATATAGATAAATTGCTAAATATTTATTATTAGATGACTACTCTTTTTTGTCACATAATTAAATTTTATTACCTAAAACAAATATAAATTTAATCAAGTTTATCTTTTTTACTTTTTGTTTAATTATATTATCGCTTCAATTGTGTAAATGTTTTTTTAATTATTATTATTGGGTATTTATTCAACTTTTTTTTTTAAAATTTTTTTGTTCTCATAAATATGAATATAATTTATTTATTTGTATCAAATAAGTCCTTAGCTCCTGTTGGAAGGACCATTCAATTTCTTTTAGAATGTTGAAATTCAACCATAGTAATGCAAGAGTATGTCACTTGTCGCTAAAGGATATTTTCGGGACCATTTTGATATAATAAACATAGTGTATATTCATCTGTGAAAATGTAAATAATAAAGGTATTCGGGTGTCATTATCCCTCCTTCATTAACAAACAATACAGAAGGATTTATATGCAAGGTTTATGAGACATGTTTTTTAAGTGTATTTACTCAAAATATGAGGGCCCTATAGGAAATTCTACACCATGCAGAAGAAAAAGAAATAAAACTGCGCGTTTTATAACTGGAAAGGAAGCAAGGAAAAACGGAGCTTCTCCTCGTCAGCGGACTGTGATCACTTCTTCCAGAAATGGCTCCCAAGAAGAAGCCACAGAAACAGAACAACAGCAGCAAAAAGAAGCCAAATTCAAATTCTTCAACTTCTTCGTCGTTGTCTTCCGGTCCAAGGCTACAGATTTCGGCCGAGAACGAGAACCGTCTGCGGAGGCTGCTACTCAACACGGCCCGTCCCTCCCAGCCAGCTGCGAATCCTCCTCAAGACACTATCTCGAAGGCTCAAAAAGCCAAGAAGCTTAAATCCGTGTACGAGAAGCTCTCTTGCGAGGGGTTTTCTAATGAACAGATTGAACTTGCTCTATCTTCTCTCAAGGTAAGTAGTTATTGTTATTCTTCACAATTTAGTAGTTATGTTTTCACATATATTAGGGACGTTTATGATCATTTCAAGAATTTTGGGAAGTTTGTAATGAATTTTGAAATCATTGGAGTCAGCTTTCGTCAAAATATTTGAAGTTAAATATTCTGTTTATGTGTAATTATTCAATTAGGTTTCAAGGCAATTCTATATTTTGACTTTTAATTGACTGCTGAAGGTGTTGGAAAGCTTGACTATTATTGTGCATTTGATTGAATATTTGTTTTTGTTTTGTTTTCGTAGGAACAATTGGTTTTTTTTTTTTAATTAATTGTTTCAATGTAATTGTGTTTTTGTTTAATTTATCAATTTGTGTATTTGTTTTTGTTGGTATTAGATAAACTGAAATAAATTTTTTATTGCTATCTTAATATGTTTGCTACATTCTGGAAATGTTGAGTTTATAAAATTTTTGTTCTTGCATTGAGTAGGATGATACTACATTTGAGGCTGCTCTTGATTGGTTATGCTTAAATTTACCCGGTAATGAACTTCCTTTGAAATTCTCAAGTGGTAATTCGCAGCAAACAGGTGGAGGTAATTTATTCTTGCTGAAGATCCTGTTAGTATAATTTGATTATGCTGTGTAGAATTTAAGTGCAAATCCATGGTGTGTTTTGCCATTGATGTCAACAATCATCTTGTGACATGTGTTAGGAGCTTCTGTTGCCGTCTTATCAGTTGCAAGGGAAGATTGGACTCCTTCTGCAGTCTCATCTACAAGTACTAATGAGGAAACACAAAAGATGTCTGTATGGGTTAAGGGGGCTCAGAATGATGATGCTCTAGATTCATTCCAACAGTCTCAGGCAGATTGGATTCGACAATATGTGGAACAACAGGAAGAGGTTTGTTGACAGAATGGTTTTGCTATTATGTTTTAGATGTTGTAAGTTGAATTATTCCAACAGTCTCAACGTCAATGTTTGAGAAATACTGCAATGCTTGATCGCTTGGGTTGCTAGTAAAGAAATTGTCTTTAGTTGATAGGTGGAAGGATTGTTAGGTCACTGATTGTCAAATTATTATTATTTTTTTCTGGAAATAGTTGTTTTAGAAAACTTGATAGTGCATCTTGAGAAAGAATCACTTATTCATTTTCTTAAATTTCTGGGTTACTGCCATTTTTGATATTCAAAAATAAAAAAGTAAGTTGTCATGTGTTCTGCTTTGTTGATGGGTTTAAGGCTATGTGGTGACATGGTGGTA
The DNA here is from genome assembly GCA_032402905.1 of Khaya senegalensis. Taxonomy (NCBI): domain Eukaryota; kingdom Viridiplantae; phylum Streptophyta; class Magnoliopsida; order Sapindales; family Meliaceae; genus Khaya; species Khaya senegalensis. Next base: position 723,082 of record CP135546.1, on the reverse strand, counting down.
TTTTTAATATATCCATTTATGTATTTTACGAGATAAATGTTTATTGTTATTAAAGTGTTAATGGTAGTTCAAATTTTTGCAGGATGAATATGAAACTTGGGAAGATAATGCCATTGGCAAGAGTTCCAACAAGGAGGTTTGTTCATTTTGGTTCTCAGTATTATATTGGATATAATAATTTCATTCCTTACTTTCATTGGACCCTTTTACTAGAGCTCTCTCTCTCTCTCTCTCTCTCTGATACTGTCAAATTATATTCCAGCTAACTACTATACCTTGTTGTGCAAGTGCACAGAAGGATTTATCATTGTTATGTGTGGGTTCAGCAGGGTTGTGTTTATCTTTTTACTTTTACCTTTCTTGCGTAAATAAGAAAATAGATTACTGTTGAACAGAAATAGAGTGTAAGAAACAAATGCAGACAAGTTATACATCACAACTTGTAATAGGACATAAAAACAATAATTTAGAATGTCCAACAATTCAAATCACAAGAGCAACATATTTATGTATCAGAACAATTCTTATTATTGACGTGGCACTGCACATGGGAGTATTTAAAATTAGAATCTGTTGAATGCTCCTTGGGCAGTTCTGGATGCTGTCTAGTTGTGTGTTGCTTCTGAACTCTTTGTGAAATATTCTTTTTTCCTTTTCCAGAACCTTATGGTATAGGGACAGTTGTAAGAGTAGCAGTGGGAACTTCCAAGTTTAGTATACCTTACATAAATGTTTAATGGTTTAGAAATTGCTTGAAGTTCTAGAATCTAGAGCGGCGAGGATCATTTAAGTTTTCCTTACCTTGGTAAGTTGACAAAGATATGAAGAATTTATGGTTGTGACACTGATTCTTCTTGCTCAACCACAATCCTTCTGGTTGATTTCCTTCAAATTTCTTCAGTTCAGATGATGGCATGCTGATATCTCTTAAATTGTACTAACCACAAATATTTATTTTTCTTGAAATCATTTCATCTTTTTAAATGTTGCATTGCTTGATATTGCTGTCATGATAGCAGATTACTAGTGGTTGCTTGAACAAGGTGGTTGTGATGTTCATGTAATGAATGAATATAATCCTTTTCACAAAGTTTCCCCTGCATGTGTTTTGATGTAGTTTCTGTTTCTAATATACTTTATTTGTTTTCCTGTACTTGATCAAACCATTCAACATTTTTTGAAGCCCGTTCTTGCCCCCAGATGAACCACATGGCCAAGAAAAACTGTGAATCATAATAAATGTTTAGCGCTTGCCCCACCCATGAGTAAATAGTTCATCTTAGCCTCAGTAAACAATACATCTTTCTTGGTATATTCCAGATAATAGTTTTTAAATTATGACATTCCTCCTAGAGTAGCTACAAAGATAGTCATTAAATTGTTAGCACTGCACAAAACATTTTGCTCATAGTAGTTGTTAATAATGAATAATAGAAACTCTGTAATAGCCATTTTTGCATATCAATGTACTCTACATGTATATGAATACATAGAATTGTGTTAAAGCTTAAATATTGGCTCCTTACTGTCCAGCTTAAAATTTGAGGTCAAGAGGTAACTCAACATGATATTAGAGCAGGTTTGACCTTTTGATAATGTGTTCAAAATCAAACCCTGCTGCACACTAATGATTAATTATATTATAGTTCACAGAGTGAAGTGGGCTATACGTGTTTAATATTTGGATCAATGTGACAAGCCCATTAAATGAATCCAAGCTGCAGTTCGGGTGAAGGTGAAGCTTAAATTCTCTTGTTTGAGCCCTATCTTCAAGCTTAAACTTTTGGTCAAGTGGTAACTCAACAAGTTGAACATAGTAAAATAACAAAAGTTTGTTTATTTATCTGTGTAAACTGTATAGTGTTGGTCAATTTGGTCTCACTCCTTTTTTGAGTGAATTAATGGTCAAAACCTGGGTATTCTATGGTTTCTGATGTTAGGCAATGTATTGATTTGAAAGCTTTTATCTGTTCTTTTTGTTGCTGAAAGAGGTTTTTGATTTATCTATTTTGTGTTTTAACAGGCCTCTAAACCAAGGTCGTATGATGTTATTGCTGGAGAATACCATGCGGCTCGTATGGATGCTTCAAAAGCTAAAGAAAAAGGCGACAAGAAAAGCCAGGAACAAGCTGGAAAAATAATTCGCAAACTCAAGCAAGAATTGTCTGCTTTAGGTTAGATTTAATTGCTTTCCATATCTTTGTTAGTATATGGTAGTTAGACCTTTTCTTATGAGTTATTTTGATGTATTGAGCAGGATTATCAGATGATATCTTGGCATCAGAGTTTGAGCATGAACATGCTTCTGGTTATCCTACTCAGGAGACATGCACTAGTTCCATGCCTTATGAAGAAACTGAGGTTGAAACAATAGAGGAGGTATATGGTGGGTCAGATTGTCTCATGGATATGGATGAAACAATTATTGGTGGAAACAATACCGAGAGCTGCTGCTCCAAGGAGTTTCCACTCCAACCTACTTCCTCTGCAGTATCTGTTCAGGAGAAAACAGAGGACAAGTCTGACGATGTGGAGCTTGGTGGTTTCTTTTCAGAAGATGCTCCAGCTAGTGAAGCTTTACCTCCTGAAATTTTGGAATTACAGAAGAAAGAAAAGATGAGACAATTGCGTAGTGCCAAGAATTTAGAGAAATTAGATGGCATCTGGAAGAAGGTAATCTCTGTCAAGTAGTAGTTTTGTAGGCCAGTATCAAAAGTGCTGAGTGATAATTTGATAGCTGATGTTAGCAAAACCTTTATGTTCTACTTTTTGATTTTCACATTTTTCATTGGAATATTAGTAATGGTTATGGAGTGCTAATTTAGTGTTGGATGATTCTAAATGGTACAATATGTGATGCATAACTGGATTTTCTTTAATGCCTTCAATTTGTTTTTCACTTTAATAGTCATAATCTTGTACCTAAGCGATCTTAGTAAATACATAGTTATCTTTTTATATAGTATTTTTTTTTTCTAGTGGTTTTTGCGAATCCTGAGGTGGAACACTGGCTCGTTCTTCTCTTTTGTACTTGTCTTTATTCTAAAGATTTATAATTTGTTATCTGTTAAAAGAGAGAAAATAAATTACTTAGTTTGTAAATTTGGTGGAGACATATAAGAATTCTAAATAACATATGGCTTCTTCTGTTCTCTATTTAGCTCCACTGGTATTTGTCCAATTTTGTGTAGTGTAAGAGCTCTCTGTTTGATCTTCGATTTTAATGATGCAGTCCAACGGTTGCAGGGGCAGCCACTGAAGATTCCTAAGGCTGTTCTTCATCAATTGTGTCAGAGATCAGGATGGGAAGCACCAAAATTTAATAAGATTATTGAGAAAGAAAATAGTTTCTCTTACACTGTTAGTGTATTACGTAAGGCTAGTGGCAGGGGCAAGAGCAGAAAAGCTGGTGGATTGATCACCCTTCAGCTTCCTGATCAGGGCGAAACATTTGAATCTGTTGAGGTATTTACTAATCTCTATGACTGCACATGCACAAATGAAGTTGCAACAATACCAAATCAGCCTTAACAACTTTTCTAAGGCTTTGCGTCTCCAAAGTGCCTCACGTTGGAGTTTATCCTGTAGATTTTGATATATCAAGTAATATGATGATTGGGAATCCAATGGAACATTTTTTTTTCAAATGAGGTTGGATTATATTCTTTAAATTATTATAGACATCTCTTATATTGTGAAAAGGTTGCTTGGTATGGCGATTTTCCTATTTATTTAATCAAATTTTAGTTGTAGACATAAGCACATAGGGAATGCTTGTGTAGTGGCTTAGGCACTTAAGTTGAAGCTGTTATTGTGGTTACAGGATGCACAGAACAGAGTAGCAGCATTTGCAATTCATAACCTGTTTCCTGATCTTCCCATACACCTAGCAATTACTGAACCTTATGCTTCGCTCGTTCTGCAGTGGAAACAAGGTGATACTTTAAATCATCCTCTTGTTTTCAAACTCATCGGTTTAATCACACTTTCCAAATGACTTGAAAATGCATTATTGTTTTAGTAGCTAACAATTGCTAAATTTTTTGAGTGTTTATAGGGGAATCATCAATTAAAATAGAAGACAGCGAGGAAGATCGAAGGGCTGTTTTTGTGGATCAGTTGCTGAACTCAGATACTTCTAGTTCCAGTGCTTTTGTCGAAGCTCCTAATAATTCTGGCTCAGATTTGCTTCAGACCAATATTCAAGAGAATGATAATTTGCGAATTGCAGATGTGGGGCCAAATGATAGAAGTATGTCCTCTCATTTCACCTTGGTGCATTGTAAAGAAATGATTTAGCTACTATGCTACTGATTTCAAAACCATTTCTATTACATTTTTCTAAGTGGATATTGATTTGTAGATTAGCCTTTCCTCTTTTGTCTACTGTATTCCTTACTGTTTAGCACTGCTTATTTCTATTGCTTGCTCCTTACTCATTTGTTCAGCAATGTTCTACTTTTGTTATGGAATTCATTTCATATCAATGAATAAAATAAGCCTGTGAAAATAGCCATAAATAAGAGTGAGCTAATTAATAGGTTCATTAAATTTTGGCAGACATTAGGTGGGAGATTGAGGGTGAGCTTTGATGCTCCGGTGAGAGCAATGTCAAATAGTTGAATGCCAATCTGAAGAGAGCAACACGTGTTTTTTTCAATGTACTAAAAATTTAACTTGTGAATTTGTCATTATTTATGTTCTAACTTTTCTCCATGTCATTTTGCAGGAGCAAAATATATTAAAGAAGCTGAAAGTTCTCATCTGAAACAGGAACAGGAGAATAAAAGGAAAATGAAGAAGTACAAGGTTGGTTCTTCTCTTGTTTTTGTTCTCCTGGGAAAGAAAATTTTGCTGTGGAGTTGGCTGTAGATTCTTGCAGCTTTTTATGTTAACCTTTTCTGGCCCCTCAAAAAGGCTTTTCTTCTGCAGTACATATTGGCTTGTCCGTTTTATGATTTTTTTCAATTATTAAATGAAGGATTCCAGATTTTGATTTTCACTTTGTAATTTTAAAGATAAGCCTACTGTGAGCATTTTAGGTTTGACAACCTTATTTTCTACTGCTCACAATTATGTCAAGACTTGAGATAGCGTAGGAGGTATGGTGCCTTTTTATTGCCTCTGGAAAGCATTTTTAGTCCTTGCATGTTGGAAATAAGAATAGGTTTTGACTTACTAAATAAACTGTGTTGTAATGCTGGGCTGTAGCATGCCAAATTTAAGTTTGAAGTGTGTACCAAAAGATTTGGGTAACTTTTTCTGTCTGCCTTTTCCCCCCCTTCAAGTATCCGAGTTTTCCTATGAGCCATTTTTGGTAAGAAATAATTGTCTGGCCTTTTCTTATTAGCAATTGTTGAGGTGAATGATATTTCATTATCTGGTTTGTAGTTTAACCACATGCATCAGGGAAAAAAATGTAAAGCCTCGTGTACATTATGTTTCATGCTGTTTTGATTTGCAAGATGGTTGATGTACCCCAAGTCCTGCCTCCACACACAATAAATGTCATAGTTTTGGTTCTCCATTGTCAGTACATTTGCAGTTGCATATCTATCTGTCTGTTAATTACACATATATCTGTTTTTTCTTTTAGGACATGTTGAAAACTAGGGCTGCTCTTCCGATTGCGGAACTGAAAGGTGATATATTGCAACTACTGAAGGAGAATAATGTCCTTGTCATCTGCGGGGAAACAGGTTCTGGAAAGACTACTCAGGTGAAATTGCCTTGGAACAGATCCTCAAAAACCCGTTATCTTTACTCTGGCCTTCAGTTACATTTTTCTTGTCACTAAAGCATGGTCTTTTCTCTTTTTATATTTGGCATGCCTTAAATGGTATGTTTCTTGCCTTCTTTCTTCTAAGAACAACCCTAGAGCCTGTTTTCTTACTGGTATTTTGATGCAGGTTCCACAATTTATATTGGATGATATGATTGAATCGGGAAGTGGTGGGCTTTGTAACATTATATGCACACAACCAAGACGAATAGCGGTAAGTGCATAATTTTTGTTCTAATGTATTATTTTTTGATAGTTGATTGGTTCAATGTTTATATCAATTTTGTTCATATTATGCTGCACAAGTTCTTATAATACCAAATGAAAAAGAAAATATGGCACAGTATTTCTTTTTTCTATAAAATTTGCTTTACCAAGAAATAATGATAGGCATATGCAGAAATGAAATTATATGATTGGAAATAATTGTGGATCTGGACTAGAAATCATTGCAAATTAACTGCTAAGTATGTACAAATTCATTTTGCTATTATTCTCATCATTACCATCATGATCATGATCGTTTATATTTGTAGAAGTTAAACTCGAAGATTTTCATCATGGTTACTCTTTCACCATTGTCTTACACTATTAGCGTTATTCTGTAGCTAGTGATGCACACCAATTAGCAGCATGACGCTATTTGTCCAACATTGGGTTCCAGATAAGTAAGCCATACTGTACTAGTTCTATAGCCCCTTAGAATGCATGACTTGTTCAGAACCAAGCTTCTGGCTTTTAACTCATGGGAGATTTAATGCTTGTGACATTATTTAACGGCATTGGCCTCAAATGTGCTTGTCTCTCTATTATGTGTAAAATGGTGTCAGAAAGTATCAATCATTCATTGCTTCATTTTCTACTTCTCAAAGTCTGTGGTCTGAGCTCATCAAAGAAGCAGGGGTTTCTTGGGATATTGCAATTTCTTGTGTTTCATTATTTCTTGAGAATCCCCTTAATTTTGGTGGGTGAAAAAGCTTTAGTTTATAAAATGTTGTGCTGGTGAACTTTTGGGCTTTTTGGCATGAGAAGAATTGAAGAAATCTTGAACATAATAGCAAAGAGGGGATTGATTTTTGTTCGGATAGAGTTCGGTTCTTAACATCTTTATGGGTTTTGGTTTCTGAGAAAATTCAGGACAGTTCTTTTTTCTAAATATGAGGCAGCTGTTTTACGTCAATTTTCTGCTAGTCTTTGATGTCATTGATTGAAATGTAAGAACTTGTGTGCTTTTTGTTAGCCTGCTGTTTCACCTTCAATTTTCTTTTCCTTTTTTGTTTATGAAATATACAGTCCAAGTTTACAAATATTGCCTATATACTCTTAGAATTACTAGACTTGATTGTGGAGAATCTTGAAATTATTTTGTCTTTTTGAGAGTGAATTTTTCTTTTGCTTTTTCCTTTTCTTTTCCCTTAAGGGACAAATCTTAATTATTATTTACAACTGATTTCTAACAAAATTTTCAGGTTTTCAACATCAAACCATTCTAAAACACTAGTTAAATTTCAATCCTAATTCTTTTTACAACCAATTTTTGTTGCTACTTATCAAATTTTTAAGGCTTTTCTAAATTAGTGGCACTTGATTTGGATTCTATTACGTCCACCCAAAGTCATTCTTTCTTATTGCATATGGGTGGTTTCCATTATCATAATTTGTTTAGCTGTCACAAATCTGTAAAACAAAGATTCATTCACACTTGAACTGAAATGACAGGAAATACAATATTTTGTCCTGTTTCTTAGTAAATTATAGTTTCTATGGGCGGTTTACTGTGAATATCATGGAAGCTTTCTACCTGCTTAGTAATATTAGTTTTTGGTATGCTGCATGTGTTGTAGGCTATTTCTGTGGCTGAAAGAGTTGGTGATGAGCGCTGTGAACCTGCTCCAGGTTCAGATGGTTCTTTGGTTGGTTATCAAGTTCGTCTTGATAGTGCAAGGTGTGTACATATTTTACTCCTATGATTATTAACGTTGTGAATCTGCTACAGGCATAAAAAGTCCATTGTATGAACTACATTCATTGTTGCTTTGCATTTTGATTGAATTATAGGGTTGCTTGTTTTTAGTTTTATCATTGTTGATGTTATTTCAATATTTGGCTGAGGTGTACATAGTTTATGACTGTCATGGTCTGTCTTTGTGGCATAGTGTGAGATCTAGTCATCAAAAGGTTGTACCCGGTAATGAAAGCAAAGTTTTTTTCCTTAAAGATTATGGTGCGTTTGATTTGATGCTTTGTTAACCTGCTTGCTTATGTGTTTTATATAATGGTTGCAATTGCTCCTCTGTTTTGCATGAGATGAGAGAAACTGTAAGGCATTTTGTAGAGTGGTAAAAGATCTGAATATAAATACTAATTGATGAAATGACGATGCGATTAACTATGTTTATAACAATGATGTTGTGGGCATGTAGTTGATGCCTTTTGTAAGAAAAGCTTCCTTATAAACTGTTTCTGTGCACACTACTCCCGGACATGATCATGACATGATCATTTTTGAATTGAATGATAAATCCTAAACATCAGACTTTGAATTTCAAGGAACTTTGAAATAAATCCCTTGATTTTTGTATTCTGACTACAGTTAATACATTTTTTCTCTATCCTTTCAAAGCTGTTAACTTTATCTTGGCACGTCATTGACTTTTCTTGTATTTTCTTAAAATGCATGATTATTCCTTTCAAGTTACAATGTATTTTCTTTGGTTTCACCATATGATTTTACTTCTGTATTCCTTGTGATACAACACATTCATTTTTCCAATAGAAAAACTGCAGGCTTGCAATTGCCTATCAGTTACTTTCAACTTCCTTTATTACTATTTTTTTTTCCAACCAAATTCTGATTATGTTTATTGGACACTATTGATGTGATTGCATCTAGGTAAATCTGCTTTTCTTGAAATCATGTTCTGTTTAATTATTATATGATTTTCCTTTTGCTTCTTTTCAGGAATGAAAGGACAAAGCTTCTTTTTTGTACAACGGGCATTCTTTTAAGGAAAATTGCGGTATGCCCTACAATTTCATTGAGAGTATTAATATGATGTAGTTAATGAAAGGGACATTCTGAAAAGCACTTTTTTTTAAATTTATTTTGGATTTTGGTTTTATTTTCTTTTCATTTACGCTGACATCAGTAAGTTTGGGCTTCACTATTTTCAAATGTAACATTCCTACAGCATACGCGGTTGCCCTTGTGCTTTGAGATCTTTTGGTTGAGCCTCCATCACATGCCACATTATTTAGGGCTGAATTTATAAACAATCAAGCTCATCTCTTTGATCTCTCAATCATCAAATTGTATTCCTTGATTTCCCAAATAAAATTTCTCTAATTGTAGAGGAGAAGAATAGCCATCACATCACTCCTTCAGATTTCCTTCTTAGTGTGTTTACCATCACAATGGGCCTTCCTCAGGATGCACTGGAAAATTTTGTTTTTGTATATCCCATTGTAATTGCTGGTTTAGGTTACTTTATTTCAATTTAATTTCTATTAAAAAGACATATATAAGATTAGGGGATGTAGATAAGTTGAGGAGAAGAGGAGTGTTGGAGATTTTGCGAAGTCAATTAATAACTTATCTCTGAATTATTCATGAAAATTTTAGTAGGTTGGATTTTCATAACATTTATTGTATCCCAATTGTGTTAACTTTTTGTTTGCTTACATTCCGTGTCAGTGATAATCACTAGACATTTGTTTGGACTAATCTTTTTATGGACTTTTGCAATGTGCAGGGGGACAAAAACTTAACTGGTGTTACTCATGTCATAGTCGATGAAGTGCATGAACGATCTCTTTTGGTCAGTAAGCAGAATTATGATAGTTCATATGAACTTTGTCCTGAGTCCTATGACAAACTTCACTGCATTACTGGCTTCATGGTCTATAAATTGCATAAATTAATCCCTTAAATAAAGGGCTATTTTGTTGCCTTCTGGACCTCTGGTTCACTTCTGTATCCACTTCCCTTTCAATCTAATAATAAAAAAATGGATGCCATAGTATGTAGATTTGTCTACTCTTATCAATTTACATATATTGAAATCATCTGTACAATTTCACATATATGGTTTGTATTTTAATCACACTAAAGCTATTGCATGCTATCTTTAATCACACTACAGCAATCCTACAAAGTTATGTACCAAACCAAAATTTTTTATATTTTGATGTGAGCCTTAAGTCATCTAGGATTTACAGTGATGTGTTAGTTCATTGAAAATTGTGAAGAATATTTGTTAAACCAGAAAATTCATTTGTCCAATGAGAACACTCGTACTGAGTAAGTAGTGGTTAGATCATCTCTTTCTAAAGATAGTCTTGTGTTGCGTTCTCTACAACAATTTGAAGGGATGGATGTGCCCCTGTTCATACACTAAGTGGACCAATTTTGTTACTTTATGGTTTTTGCTCACATATTTGTTTGACAATCACCTGTTTGTTTATTGTTGAACTGTAATGTTGCTTTTACTAGACCGCTCAACAAATTATCGGACAATAGACATTGTTTAAATATCAATCTAGAGAAGAAAAATAGCAGAAGCCAGATTGCTGTGTATTTTCTGACAGTGATAAGCTTTAGAATGGTTTATGGATTAATGGCACTTGGGTCATGGTAAGCTAATGACACTTAGTTTTTATACACTAATTTATGTTTGCTCAAGGTTCAAAAATGTTATAGTTGAAGTTAGAAAAGCTAAAGGCTTGAGGTTATGTATAACAAGATATATTACTTTAATTGTAAGACTGATGATTGTAATGCCCTAATTTTCTCTCTTCTCTAATGCCTTTCCTTTGAATGACTATTGTCAAGTGGAAAAAGCCAAAGAGGAGGGACCTAATCATCATTTAGACATATTACAGCAGGCTGGGTGTCGTTTAGCCATTAGAAAAGAGACTGTTGCTATATGTGATATTCTCCCATGATATTTAACTTTATTTTTTTGCCAAGTTCTTCTGAATTGTGAATTGATATCTCAGTATGGCAAATTTTTGAATTGAAGTTGACAAGGCTCTTTTCCTTTAACAGGGTGATTTCCTGCTCATTGTTTTGAAGGATCTAGTTGAGAAGCAGTCTGCTTATGGCATGCCAAAGCTGAAGGTTATTCTTATGTATGTTTGTAAATTTCTGAGATTTTCTAGCTTCCAGTATATATTGATTAAATGCTTCCATGTTACTGTGGTCTGATTCTCTCTTTCTATGAATGTACAGGTCTGCCACAGTTGATTCAGATTTGTTCTCAAGATACTTTGGAGGTTGCCCTGTAATTACTGCACAAGGCCGAACACATCCTGTTACGTCTTACTTTCTTGAGGATATATATGAGAGTATCAGCTATCATCTAGCTTCAGACTCATCAGCAGCTATAAGATATGAAACATCTACAAGAGATAAGGTATTTTTGTATTTTGGTTGCGGTTATCATTTAAGTGTCTCTGCACAATTCTTTTTGTTTTTCTAAATTTTAATTAGCTTCTCTAACTTCTACACAATATTCCCTCCATGTTTATAGTCTTTTATGTATTCTGAGATAATTCAGAACATTATACTATGATATGGTTTCCTGGCACATTAATGACATTGTGGACTTTAATAGGAAGGATATTAATTAAATGATTTTGCTGGCAAGCATCACAGGTGGCTAATATACTTGGAATGGGCATTGGTTTTCATTCCGTTTAAGATCTGTATTTGTTTCTTTATTTGTTATTGTTGCACTTGATTAAATATTTTTGTTTGCAAAATGAATCTCATTATTTTAAGGTGCAAACAAACAGGACTATATTATCATAATTTATGGCATGGAGGTGGGAAAATCCAGATATGATAATAATATGTTAGATATGATACTAGTGTATAGAATAATTGAAAGCAAAAATTTGTCCCGGTAGAGTTTGGTTCTGTTGCTCTACAGTCCCTAACAGGAAAAATATCACTCCCTGCTGTCAGAAGTGATGAATGGCACTTACACCAACTGCAATTTGCCTAAATGTCAATTAGGTTCTTTTTTGGTTTTTGCTACGTATGCTGCTGCTGCTGCTGGTTTTGAGATCCTTGTTTGTTGCAGATGAACTATTTTGTTATGCTATCCTTTACAGCAAGGCTTTTGCCATCAATTGGTTTATTGATTTCTGGACATTGTAGAGGTCTTTCAACTAAAAGATAATGGATGTTGTGTATTTTGGCATATTTGTAGGACTTCATAAAGGATTGGCTACATGAAAACTGTAGTAAAAATTTGTAGGTAATGAAGTGCATACCTTGTCTATGCTGATGGTTGGTTGAGGATTCATCCTGAACATAGAATGGATGTATATACCTTCTATAAACTTGGTTTTTTTCTTTTTGATATGTGCGCACAAGTAAACAACCTGTTTGAATGGTGGTATACTTAAGCTAGCATTTTTTGGGCATTCTTTGTTAACTCATATTTCCTTAAGAGTTTTGGATACTATTGATTCAGGTCAGCTAGCTACTTTCCTTTTTGAGTTAAATTTATTGATTCTGTATGGGTACATTATTACATGGCTTTTGGATTTTGTATTGATTATATAAACTAGCATGCTGAAATCTCTTCCTCTAATTAATGAACTTTTTTCTTTGCAATAACTGCAGAGAGGTTCTGTCAATAACCGCAGGGGGAAGAAGAACCTTGTTATGTCTGGATGGGGCGATGATTCACTGCTCTCAGAAGAGTATATTAACCCATATTATATTCCCACTAATTATCAATCTTACAGTGAACAGACGCAGCAGAATTTGGTAATTGGATTAAGATACTAATTTTGCTCTATAGTGGCATTTTATTCCTTCCATTTAACTTGCTGATTATATAACATGATCATTGTATGATCTTTTTCACAGAAAAGATTGAATGAGGATGTGATTGATTATGATCTTCTTGAAGACTTGGTGTGTTATGTTGATGAAACCTGCGGCGAAGGTGCCATACTTGTCTTTTTGCCTGTAAGTCCTTTCAGTAACCCTTTCAAATTGTGCATTCATATACTTCTTTTGGTCTCTATAAGAGATATATCTTTCTGATACCATACTGATGCATGACAGGGGGTGGCAGAAATCCACATTTTACTCGATAGATTAGCTGCTTCTTATCGATTTGGTGGGCCATCTTCAGATTGGCTGCTTCCTTTACATTCTTCTGTAGCATCTGTTGATCAAAAAAAGGTGTTTTTATGGCCCCCTGAAAATATACGTAAGGTAATGTTTTTCTACTCATAAAAGTTCGTTCCTTTACTCTTGGTTTATGTTATCTATGTACTTTTTCCAGGTAGTTCTGGGTTTATTTATTCTTTATTCAGCAATAACAAATTTTATTTCTATTTATATGTTTTGTTTTTGGTTCAATGTACTATGTTACCCTCAAGATTCAAAAGTAAGGCTAAAGATGCATAAGATGCTTGAGATGACTCACGCTTGGATTAAATAATATGTTTAGATGGATCAATAACTTCAAATAAAGTTTTTCATTTTGATATTAGCTTAATACTGTGTTGAAAATGTGTTATACTATTCTTTAATCTGTTTCTTTTTATTTACTATGTAAATCAACAAGTTTGATATATAAATATGCTTGCCAAGTGTGACCCATATACGCCCCAACCAATAGGAAAAATGAAGTATCTATTCTTCCATTGCAAGACATGGTTGAATTTCAGTTTTTGGATCAGGAATATTTTTTAAAAATTTTTTTTTTTTGGAACTTGGTTTTTGGTGTCAAGGGCTTATGTTGATGTCATTCTTTATATGTTGCACATATTTAAATAAATTGTTTATTGTCTTGGTTGGGGTATACAGTGCTAGAATGCTTTTCATTATGCTATCAGAAACTGCAAATAAAAGATTAAATTGAAATTCAATTTTGGTATGTCATATGTAATTGTGTTTGTTGTTTTACATGAATTACAATAAATGAAGATACTAAATGCCTTATATCCTTATGACCTAGCTTATTGTTGCTCCAAAGTTACTAATTTCAGTTTACTGATTGCAATAGTAGTTACTGATGTTTGTTTCCAACTTTTATTTATGATCCAGGTTATCATTGCTACAAATATTGCAGAGACCAGTATAACGATAGATGATGTGGTATATGTGATTGATTGTGGAAGGCATAAGGAAAACCGTTATAATCCACAAAAGGTCTGGGTCTTATTAATCAAAACTTTGTGATCGTTTATTGATAATGTCAGTTTTGAGTGATCCATTTTGAATCATTTTCATATGTATGATTGTGAAGCTATCTAGTTGGAATGATGATGCAAGAAAATTAACAGTAATAGATGTAACAGATTAAAAAATAAAGAATAAGGGACATGAATGCTGCTGAATTGCATTACTACCTGAAGCTCAATTCAGCACTTTATCTCTATGAATCTGTCACCGCCTCTAGTAGTTGGTAGTAATGTGACATAAAGCTTATGCTTTATGATCTCTTGTTAGTTACAAGTAGTCATATTATATACCTTTTTCTTTTGATAAGAATAGTCATGTTAAATGTTTAATCTTAGTGATGTAATGTACACTCAGTCCTCATCTTGTATGAAACACGACAAAATACTTAGGCTTTGATTGGTCTTGAGATAGTGAAGCTTTGAAGAAACAATTGTTGTTGGATGGAAGTATTAGATTTCAAATATTAACGGAAAAATGAGTAGGTCCCACTAAAAGTTGGCATTCAAAACATTTTTAAAGCTTTGCTTTCAAAGCACAATAGAAGCAACAAAATCCCAAACAAAGCCTTAATACCAAATGGTCTCACACTCAATCTGAAAATTAAACCATACAGGAGTAATATTAAAACAAAACTACACTTGGCTTTTATATCATGGTAGGCAATCAACCCAAAAATCAAAGTATTTTCTGGAAGCCCTAATTAGGGTATCAATGTCATGACCAAATACTAATCTTAACAATTGGAGACTGGAACAGAGTTATATATGGAATCTAGCTCTATTTTATGCGCTAATTTATTGTTTCAAATCAATGGTGTAGGTCTTTAAGTGCTTTAGATGTTTTTCTTTCTTTTTTTATTTTTTTATAGAAATTGTCGAGTATGGTTGAAGATTGGATATCTCGAGCAAATGCAAGGCAACGACGAGGAAGAGCTGGTCGTGTAAAACCTGGAATCTGCTTCTCTTTGTATACACGACATAGATATGAAAATCTCATGCGTCCTTATCAGGTACTTTCTACTCTCAAAAGGGTTTATTTCTAAGTGATTTATATTTCAAAGTACTTGATATTTATACCTGTTGAGTACTTATTTGGCTCACATCTTATCTTTTTGTCTCTCCACATTCAAGGTTCCTGAGATGCATCGGATGCCTTTGGTAGAGTTGTGTTTACAAATTAAATTACTTTCTCTGGGACAGATAAAGACATTTCTATCCAAGGTAAAATATTATTACATTTAGCTTGCATATTTTTTCATTGTTGTTGGCCGGCATCATACTGAGTTTATCAGTGAAATTTTTTGTTGTTAGGCTTTAGAACCTCCCAGGGAAGAAGCTATGACCACAGCAATTTCAGTGTTATATGAGGTTGGTTTATTTATTTACTTAGTCTTTGAAACAGTGAAATTGAAGAAATCTTTTTATTATTATTCTTTTAGTCTATTGATATGGAAAGACTAGCACATATATATACACCTAACTCATGAACAATTAAGGAAAACTCAAAAGTATAATCTACACTTTACAAATATATCTCTAACACTCCCCCTCAAACTGGTGTGTACATATCATAAGCTCCTAGCTTGTTACAAATATATCTCACTCGAGGACCTTGAAGTGATTTTGTAAAAATATCTGCTAGCTGATTATTTGAGCCTATATGAGCAATAATGATGTCCTCGGCTATAGTCTTCTCATGTACGAAATGACAATCAATCTCAATGTGCTTCGACCTTTTATGAAAAGCCGGGTTAAAGGAGATATGAAGAACAGCTTTATTATCATAAATAAGTTGCATAGACTCTTTAGTATTTAGCTTTAGTTCTGATAACAGATGCTTAAGCTACATTAATTCACATGTTGCCAATGCCATCGGGCAATATTCAGCCTTAACACTAAACTGTGCAACCACATTCTGCTTCTTGCTCTTCCATGATACCAAATTTTCATCATACAACACAGTATCCAGATGTAGACTGTCTACCGATAGAACGTCCACCCCAATCTGTATCTGAATAACCTTCAATTTGAGAATGTTCTTTGTCTTCAAATAGGAGACATAGATATCCTTTAATATATCAAAGTATGTGAGTAACTGCATCCCAGTGACTAGAGTATGGAGACTCAAGAAACCGACTCACAATACTCACTGCAAAAGAAATATCAGGCCTTGTGGTGGTAAGATAATTAAGTTTGCCTACTAGTCTCCTATACCTTCCTGGATTTGTAATGGACTCCCCTTGACTTGGCATAAAATTAAGATATGGATCTATAGGAGTATTAGTTAGCCTGGCGTCAATCATTCCTGCTTTTTGTAATCTATCAATAGTATATTTTTGCTTCGAAATACATATCCTATGGGAAGATTGTGCAACCTCGATACCAAGAAAATATTTCAATCGACTCATATCCTTTATTTGAAAATGACTATTTAGGCACTGCTTTAGATTAATTATACCACTTGAATCATCTCCAATGATAGTTATATCGTCCATATAAACAATTAAATAAATACATCCGTATGACGAATGGTGATAAAAGACAGAGTGGTCAGCCTCACATCAAGTCATATTGAACCCCTAAATCACAGAGCTAAAACATTCAAACTAGGCATGTGAAAATTGTTTAAGACTGTATAACGACTTTTTTAACCTACAAACTAAGTGTGACTCCCCTTAAGCAACAAACCTAGGTGATTGTTCCATATAAACCTCTTCAGAAAAATCACCATGGAGGAAGGCATTCTTGATGTCCAGTTGATGTCTAGTTGATATAGAGGCCAACAATGAATAGCTGCAATGGAAAGAAATAATCGTATAGAGGCCATCTTAGCCACTGGAGAGAATGTGCCACCATAATCCAAATTAAAAATATGAGCATATTCCTTAGTAACTAGATGAGCCTTAAGTCGATTGATTGAACCATCGGGCCCTACCTTGACTTTGTATAGTATCGACAACCAATAGTAGATTTTCCTAGGGGTAAGGGAATATGGTTCTAAGTTCTAACACTATCCAAGGCAATCATTTCCTTAACCATTGGTTGACACCATGTAGGATTAGCCAAAACTTTTGTAACAGTTCTAAGAATAGAGACAGAAGATAAAGATGAAACAATAAATAATGATTGTCAGACAATCGATGATAGCTTAAGAAATTATAAATGGGATGAGGATTTGGAGTCCTACAAAAAGAAGGCACAAAACTAGGATTCATGGCTGTAGTTGGAGAATTGGCTGCTTGCAACTTTTCAATAGTCTGCATGGTGTCTTGTTGAGGACGATAACGATAAACTTGTAATGGTACATAAGTTTTAGACGAACTCGATCGAACTTAGGAGAATAACATCTATAACCCTTTTGAAGACGAGAATAACCAAGGAAAATACATTTTTATGATTTGGCTGACAACTTGTCTTAACCAAGAGTGTGAGCATGAACAAAATGTGTAGTACCAAAAATACATGGTGAAAAGGAATGAAGTGACTCATTAGGGCAAAGAATAGAATGAGGAATCTGATCTTCCAATACTGTGGAGGGCATCTGATTAATTAGGTAACATGCAGTGAGGATTGCAGCATCCTAAAAATGGATAGGAACATGCATGTCTAGGAGAAGAGTGGGGGCAGTTTTCACTACATGTCTAATTTTACGTTTTGCCACACCATTTTGTTGGGGAGTGTAAGGACACTTAGTTTGGTGTAAAATGCCTTTTGGAACAAGAATAGATTGAAAAGTGGTAAGTATGTATTCTTTTGCATTATCATTTTGTAAAATTTTAATAGAGGTATGAAATTGGTTACTCATTTCAGTATAAAAGATATAAAAATAGAAGATACTTTAGAATTTTCTTTTATTAAAAAAAGCTGAGTACAATGGAATAATCATCTATGAATGTAAGGAAATAATATAATCCCATTTTTGTCACAACTTTACTAGGACGCCAAATGTTTGAATGAACAACATGAAATGTAGTTGTAGCTCGTTTATTGACTCTACTTGGATATGAACTTTTAAGATGCTTTTCTAATTGATATGACTCACATTCTAGAAAAGTAAATTTGGAAACACTAGGAAGCATTTTCTTCAGTGTTGAAAGATTTAAATGGCCTAAACACCAATGACGCTGTAATGGAGTGATTGCAGAACAGATACTGGTGGATGGTTGTTGTAGCAGGTTGTACAAACCATACACCTCACGTCCTGTGCCAATTGTCTTCAGTGTACTCCAATCCTATAGTAGACAAGAACCAGAAGAAAATGAGATACTATAGTTCAAAGTACTCAATAATTTACTCACGGATAAAAGATTAAATGGTGAATTAGGCACATAAAGTACAGATTATAAATGGCAGCCAGGAAACAATTCTATGGTACCAACACCTTGAGTCAAAACTTTAGTACCATTGGCTAATGTGACAGATGGAGGTGTTTGAGAATATGAAATAGAAGTGAACAAAGACCTATTACCAAATATATGATTAGTAGCACCTGAATCAAGTAGCTGTGGCCCTATAAGATAAGTAAATGAGGATAGACAGACAGTAAGATGACCTGCATATGCAACAGAAGCAATAATAGAGGTGGATGTGGCTTTGGAAGCTCAAAACTTGAGAAATTCTGCAAACTCAGCTTCCAGATTCACTGCACGGTGTCCTCCTAATTCTGTGGAAACTGCAATCGAGGACTCAATTTGAGTAGTATTTATTGCCTGTTGTGGACGGCCATGAAGCTTATAACATTCCATTCGAATGTGTCTTGGTTTCTTGCAACAAGCAAAAATTGCCTGTTGTGGACAGCCATGAAGTTGATAACATTCCATCCTTAACCACCTGCATATCCACTCTGCTGTGTATAAGGAGCAGAAGTAAGCTTAGTGACCAAGGCAGTGTGGTCGGTCTGAATTAGAATAGGCCTGTCAAAGGTTGTAGTTCGTTTGAGATAAGCCTCCACTTCATCAAGTGTCAGAATGAATGGGATTGTTCAAAACTGATGATTGAAGTTCATTATACTCTTGGCATAAGCCTCCACTTCATCAAGTGTCAGAATGAATGGGATTGTTCAAAATTGATGATTGAAGTTCATTATACTCTTGGCATAAGCCAAACATCAAGAGAACCATGAATAGACGATCACGCTGCTGTTTTCAAGTATTAATATCTGTTAAAAAAGGATATAATAAATTGAAGTCTTCAATACTAGACTGCATACACCTACAACAAGTGCTTTCATTTTGTTGAAATCAATATTATCCACTGATGATGTCATAAGTACGGTTGATGTCATTAGTGTATATACTAGTTAACCATGTCCAAAAAGTACAATATGTTTTGTATGCTTGAGCCTCAGAAGCTAAAGATGCTTCAATAGAATTCTAAAGAATAGCAATCAGTTATGCGTTGACTTTCCTCCATGCACGCATTGCTTCTCAGGAAATGTAGTATAAAATGATCCTCAAGACCTAGATTTCTATGGCATTTGCCCATGTCTGATAATTATGACTGCCCATTAATTTTTTCAAAGTGATTATTAGAATAGATGTGATTACTGGAGTAACCACTATGGATGATACTGCCTTTGATATCCTAGAGTTGATAGAATCACTTGACATTTTGATGACAAATGACTGAATTTGAGAGAAAAAAAAATGAATTTTGAACCAAATCGGTCCGTGTTGACTGAACCAAACCAAAATCTGACCCCAACTGCTACTTGACCTTGAATTCTAACCCAAACTGTTGGAAGCGGTAGAATACAGTGGCAATCAAGGTTGTGATGGTCGGGGTTTTGGTCTTCATCGTCTTCTAAGTGGAATGGAGGTGTGAGATCGATGGAAGTGGCCAGACGACGTCAAATCGAAGGATAACTCTTGGTTCTTCCGATCTCCTCTTAGTGGGTTCCAGTAGAAATCAATGATCAAGAAGCCTTAGGGTTTGATCGACAACATCATTTGAATTGATGGGCATCCTCCAAGTGTTGAATGGTGGTAGATGATGGTAGTGGTAGCAGCAGGAGACTGGTGGCTAGAGTTAGCAATAAGGAAGAACGAAAAGAAACTTGCCTTTTAGGGCTCTAATACCATAAAGCAGTGAAACTGAAGAAATCTTTTTATTATTATGCTTTTAGTCTATTGATACAAACAGACTAGCACATATATAGACACCTAACTCATAAACAAATAAGGAAAACTCAAAAACATGATCTACACTTTACAAATATATCTCTAGCAGTCTTCAAACTTTTATTCAATTTGCACTTGAATGTTTAATAATTGCCTGAAGGTAGTAATCCAGCTCTGCATAAGTCTCTCAAATTTGTAGAAGCAATAAGCTTGGTTATATGGTTGGTGAATTCAAAATTTGTGATCAATGGACATTTCAATTTAATGTTAACAATTCTTGTGGTCTTGCTATATGTAAGAGCATCAACAAGTAAGAGATTGGTCTTAGTTTTATTATGTTAGTCTCAACCCAACTTTTTTTCTTCTTTCCTTAAAGGAGAGAGTTGTGTGGAGTTGGCAACAAAAAATCATGCTAAATGAGGAGGTCAAAGAGTAGTAACGTACACAGGCCATATTAGACAAGAAAGTGTAAGGGAGGTAACAATGACATTAGCCTTGTGGAACCAATTCCTTCATTTGTTGCCCAAGCAAGGGTCTAAATAATGAATATAATACAAATGAGAAAAAATTGAAATATGATTCTCAAAACATGCTGAAATAAGCTCAAATTGGAGTTCCTAGAGCCATGCAGAATAAACATATGGAGGATGTTCCAGTAAGATTGCCTTGAAGCAAAACATGGAATAGCGGTTAAAAGCAGAAAATTCTGCTAACTACTGAATTAAGGAACAGTAAAATGCAATTTTGTAGTGACTGAAATTAACCTGAAGTTAAAGCGTTTGACCTTTGTAGCATTGAATTACTGGGTTGCTTTATAAGATTCTTAAAAGTTAAAAACACAAAATTGTGGCTTAACTGCTGTTGCATCAAAGTGTTGCAATAGTGACCAGTTGGTAGTTTTTCTAAAACCCACTGTATTGGAAACAAGGCATATGTTAAGAGTTTATAAAATTGTACTTGTTAGTGGTCTCTTCTCTCTGCATTCTTAGTGATTTACTGATTCTTGCCTATAATTTTCTTGCATATTTTTTCTTTGTTTTATTTTTCATACCATGTGACTCATGGATTCTACTATTCCTTATTGTGATAGTTACCAAAATTTCAGATTCTTGATAAAAATCCTATCCTAATATGTTCTTGCCCTTAAGAAAAGAATTATCTTTTGTGATTTCACTAAAACTGTCTGTGGATACAATTGCTTGCAGTTCTTTCAAATATCTTATTTTTTTCATCCAGCTTGTTCTGAAAACTTATACCCGGTAACTGTTAATTATTTAGGTTGGTGCTATTGAAGGAAGGGAGGAATTGACACCTCTTGGGCATCATTTGGCAAAACTTCCTGTTGATGTATTGATTGGGAAGGTGTGCATCAATTTCTTCCTCAATGTTTTATATACAGGATAAGAACTCTATATAATCATTTGGTTGCTTTTCATTGTTGTTGTTTATAGTTCTTAACTCAACGTCATTGCATGGTAGTTTTAGAGCTCAAATACTGTTGTTGGTGCTCACTTATAAGGCTCAGTTTTAGGTAATATGGTCACTTGACAATGTATAGGTAAGAACTACGGACTTTGCATGTTTAAACTTTTCGTTTATATTTTTAGAATGTGCCACTTGTTTATTCAATTGTAGCTAAACACAAATCTCATTTTAGAAGATAGACAAACTATATTTGTTTGAACCATTGTTCAAACTATCCAAAAAATAAAAGAAAGGACTAAAATTTGTGGAAGAGATGTTTATTAGGGGTTGATGGCAATGAACTCTTATGCATGGATTTGATATTCCTATTATTCAGGAGGCATAAACATAGTCGTTTAGCCGAGCTTCAATAGCATGTACCATTTAAGGAAGGATTGCTTTAAGATTTATTTGTTTGTTTTGCTTGGTTCTTGTTTTCTCTAGAATGAATGTGATATATATAGTTTCCTGATGTTGGCAACTATTCCACCAGCGATTTAGTGTTGGCAATGATATTTTACCTATAAATTAGGCAACACTATTGATATAGGGAGAGCTTTGAGGTCTTCTTTGATCATAATAATCTGGATTAATTAGTGTGAAAGGTTTTTAAATTTAGATCAATAAATTTTTTTTTTTAAATTAATCTAGGCAAGAAAATCTGTTATGGCCAGAATTCAATACTCTTTGCTTTGTATCTATGTCTTTGTTATGATTAACATACTCAATCACAAATACTTCACAACACAATGTCACATGCAACATTCTTTGAGACAAATTCAATGCTTTGAGGTCTTCTTTGATCATAACAATCCAGATTAGTTAGTGTGAAAGGTTTTTAAATTTAGACCAATAAAGGTTTTTCTTTTCTTTTTTTTTTTTTTGGTTATAACTAATCTAGGCAAGAAAATCTATTATGGCCAGAATTCAATACTATTTTCTTTGTACCTATCTCTTTGTTATGATTAACATACTCATTCACAAATATGTCACAACACAATGTCATTTGCAACATTCTTTGGGCCAAATTCAACATTATTTTCATTGAAACTGCAGATGCTGCTGTATGGTGGAATATTTGGTTGCTTATCACCCATTCTCTCAATATCAGCTTTTCTTAGCTATAAATCACCATTTGTTTATCCAAAGGATGAGGTATGTTTTTTAGTGCTAGATTAATTTTTTGCTGTTTATGCATTTAGAAAAGAAAAGAAGTTATGGATGTAATTGTAATTTTTCTTTCTTATAAACAATTACAGAGGCAAAATGTTGAAAGAGTTAAATTGGCGCTGTTGACTGATAAGCTGGATGGATCCAGTGATTCAAATGATGGTTACATGCAATCTGACCATCTGGTTATGATGGTTGCATACAAGAAATGGCAGAAGATACTGCACAAGGTCAGTTGTTTTTTGCTTCAACTTTGTAAGCACATATATTCTGAAAGTTACAAATCTTTTTTTACCCCGATCGTGTAGTTTCAGAAGAAATAAGTTAGTGTTGGGATATGCATTCCAGCTAGTTTGATAGCTGTTTTAACATAATGCATCAGAAGACCATTTATTTTTTTTGACCGCATGGTGAAATCATACACGTAGCATGGTTTGCTATTTTAATCTGCAGTTTGGTTTTTCTCTTATGGCATTGTTCACTTACATGTGAAATTGAATTTTTGCAGAGAGGAGCTGGAGCTGCCCAGCGGTTTTGCAGTTCATATTTTATGAGCAGTTCTGTTATGTACATGATCAGGTCTACTCTTCTTTTGAGGTCTTGTTAATTTGATCATTTAACATTTACGTAAATGCTTTATTCTTTTGCTTTGAATGTGAATAAGCAAGCTAATCTTGAAAAATAACTGAATCTTGTGGCTTGTGGCAGTTTGCATTGAGGTGTAACTCATCAGTCACAAGAAATTATGTTCTCAATGCTTCATGATGAAGTGGTAGTTGTTGAAAACATGAATAGACTGAGATTCTGTTTGATAGTCTACTTTCCTAGTTGGGAATATCTATAATATCAAACATGATATCTGTGGCTCATTATTTTTGTTCTAAAAATAACATATGAACCTTCTTATTGACGTGATATGTTACGTTAGTATTTTGTCTCTTTGGTGTCTTGTAAGATTTTTGCATGTTCTTGCCTGAATTAATATGAACATTATTTGTTGGCTTAAATGGGTGTGATTTAGTACATTGTCATTAACTGAATCATCTCATTTGTTAATAGACACGGGAATCTTAGAGAAAGGAGAGGGATATGCAATGAATGGGCTTTTAGGTTGGGGGTATTTTGATATACTTAAATTAGAGGAAAGAAGAGGTCATATGACAACTCATAACGGAGCTGCGTTGAGGGTAATGAATTCTGGAAAATAAAAGTATTTGAAAGCCGTTTGCCGTCTTCATTTCCCTTTTCTTTCTCATTTTTGATAACCCAATTATATGGGATTTCATCTGCTGTCCTATTTAGACTGCAATTATGTCTAAATCATGGTTTTGACTATCAATTATCTAGCATCTCTTCGAGTTGTCAGTCTCTGGCTTTCACTTTTGTGCATAAAGAAACACCTGCAATATTGCCATTATTTAGTGATGACAGAATGTTTTGTTGTCAAAAGGGTAGCTGGTCTACACACTGGAAACTACTTTTTTAATCAATGACTCTTTGGATTACATCAAGGGACAATGTAACATATATTATTGAGTAATTATATAAATATGCCTATTAAATGAATCAGTTTGTTATTTCTTTTCTGAAACTTGGCAACCTTTTGGTTTTCTGATATTTGGATAAAATTTCAGAGACATGAGGATACAGTTTGGGACATTGCTGGCAGACATTGGGCTGATTAATCTTCCTAAAATTTATCAGGTGTCTTGATTTTGTTTCATTGGTTTATACTTGAGTTTGTGCCACTTACAAATATTACCAATGGTTCACAGTTTCTGATCAAAGGAAGTGAATTTGGATTTTGTTTGTAAAGCCTTTGTCCTTGCAACATTTCATGGTTTATGTCTGCATTTATGCTTGCTGGTTATTTTCTATATCTTTTAGACAGCAAACTCTTGATAAGGGATTAATGTGAAATCAAACTATGGCTTATTGATGTGCTAGGTTTGGGATTGTAGAACAAAGGTTTAAGGCTGTGTGGTTTATTTTGGGTTACCTATGCTAGGAATTTGGTTTAAGGTGAAGAGTAACTGAGATTGTAGAAGATAAAGCACCATGCTGGTGTCCAAAAGGTAATTTGGGCTTCTGAAAGTAAAATCGAGATAAGTCATTCACATAAATAGGTACTTTTTCTGAAACCTGATGGCAATATTCATGAGTTTGGAACCTTACTCTTTTCAGAAGTGTGATACAAGTCTCTCTTTTTGCTCTTCATTTGTACCTTTGGCATTGTTATTTTTGGATAAACAGAAGATAAAGGGTAATGAAAAGCAATTACTGAATGCACATACGGCAAAGGACGAAGACTATGAAAATCACTTTTGAAAAAGTAAAATGCTAAATAAAAATGTGCTAAGTTCATGGAAATCTGGGAGAACTGTGTTATCATGTGACCAAATTTTATTGGGCTTCTTTTTTAGGTCTTGCTCTCTGAAGAATCTAAGATACATCTTTTTTCTGGTAGATTGTTGGGTTAATGTGAAGTGTTTTCTATGCTGGTTTGCTTTTATGTTGGAGCTTTTATTCCTTTCGTATTGTACAGAAATGATTTTTGGTTGTCTTCTTATATCATTTTTGACATTTAGGTTTGTTTTTTTATAATTTTTGTTTGAGGTTTTAATGAATCCATGCATTTTTGAATCAGGGTGAGGGAAAGAAGAAAGAAGAGCTTGACAGTTGGTTTTCTGATGAATCACAATTGTTCAATATGTATGCAAATCATTCGTCTATCGTGAAGGTAAGATTGAAATCGCTTTTGATCATTTATGGTTGCTTACAAGTATTCTCCATTATACAAGTTAATTGTTCAGGTTTCTCAACTGATATGTAATAATGGCGAACCATTACTGTTAACCATTAGAGTTTTTGTTACATGTTGGGATTTTAATTTGTGTTATTGTTTTTTAAATTTCTTGAGCAAGCTAAGGGCTATTTGTTGGAGGTATGCTCATGTTTACAAATTCACTCTTGCTAAAATTCTCCAAATACACCATCGTTGATGCTCATTGGGCATATATTGTGGAATCCCTGTGTAGAGTCAAGTGGTTGACTTGAGAGATTGAAATGGCTGAACAACTCTACCATTTCAGAAAATTTATATGAACTTGATGCTGTCAACTCACTTGTAGATTTTCTAGTATGAT
>CP135546.1:653867-672201 GCA_032402905.1 Khaya senegalensis | reverse complement strand
TTAAAATTTTAAAAGAAATTTGTGAAAAATATTACTAATATTTAAAATTATTTATAAAAATATTTAGTTATTTTACTATTTCAATTGCTGTTGAGAGTTATTTTCTGTTAATTTTGTAAAATCTTGTAAAAAGTAATATTTTACCAAATTTTAAAAGAGGTACTTAAAAATATTCTTTTAATTTTTAACATTTGTATTGGTACACAAGACAGTAAGGTTAATATGATATTCAATCTAATGTTCAATCCTCTTCAACAATATACCACAGCATAGATCCTGAAGAAGAAGATGGTTTAAACCTCAAACTTTCGGAATTACACCAGACTGAAGATGACGGTGACTTTGGTCCACAGGTCACTCAAATAATTGTTTTATATTTAATTAGCTTTTGAAATTAAGAGTGGATATTGATTGGTAATTTATTTGGTAAAATTAAAACTTGTCAAGTGGATTCCACTCCCATTGAATTAAGAAAAGAATTTGTTTTTGTTATAAAATTCAAGTAAATAACGTAAATAAAAACTAAA
This sequence comes from Khaya senegalensis, assembly GCA_032402905.1. NCBI lineage: Eukaryota > Viridiplantae > Streptophyta > Magnoliopsida > Sapindales > Meliaceae > Khaya > Khaya senegalensis. The sequence continues at coordinate 671,674 of CP135546.1, read as the reverse complement.
ATAACACAAACTTCTATTAAAAAAATTTAAAAAAATTTTTACCGAAAAAAATGAAAAAAAGAATAACTAATTTTGTTATAATAGAGAAAATAAATAATTATGACAATTATTTCAAACACTTAAATTTATGAAAAAATTTAAACAAGCGTGAATCGAATCAATTTAACGTCCTATTAAATTTAAGTTAGACTTATATTGTACGATAAATATAAATTCATATTATATATTCTTATATAATATCAAAAATAGTGTGGCAACCCCACAAACTTTGAAGGGAGCTGATCAACTCATTGCTTCTGTGTATCTTGATGCATTGTATTACTTATAAAAATTGAGTTGTAATATAAAAAACAAAACAAAACATTTGAAACCAAAGAATAATGCCGAATATGCAAATTTCTTTATGACAAGTCAGACATGAAACACTAGGTCTATAACATGTGTTGATTTTTCACTAAATTTGTGCTTTTTCCAGTCATCTATCATTTTCCCAGAAGCCTTCGTCTATTTTTGTAGTAGTATTACTCCTTTCATTGACCTTTTCAGCCCACATATATTTACTGCGTTAGTTAATAAGATCATGTTGCATGTTTTATACTTAGCCTGCAATTGTATTTCAGATCAGTAGCACAGCAGAGAACAATGACCCTCGTTCTGATCAAGTTGATCCTCCCCTCTTCTTACCTGAAACAGATGAGAACACCAGCTTTATAGAAATCACTGAAGAAACGAATACTGGAAATATTATTGAAGATCTGAAGGCAAATCTTAAAAGATCAGATCAATCAACTGATCAGAAAGTCACCGTAGAGCTGATCTTCGTTATCACAAACTTCACCCCCCGGAGGTTCCGTCGTATGTTTTCGATCAACTTTCTTCGCAGAATAAAGTTCATTACTCATTGCTGAGCATATTAATGTCTATGGCCACCATGATTATCTGCCTTTCTGAGCTTGTCTACAAGGGAAGAAAAGAAAGAGTTGTTTGGAAATGGAAGAGGGAGAAGAAAATCATGCCTTGGTTATATTATACAACTCCAGGCAACAAGCCCTTTGGTTCTGTCACTGATATTATTGGAGCATCTTGTTCTACTTGTCAGTGCATTTTCACAACTGCTGCTTATGCTTAGTCACCGTCGACAGACTGATGATCCTATCAAAATTTCCATGCGGCCTATAATTTTTTCAATAGGTTTATTGTGTTCTAAACTAAATAGCTGGGGATGTTAATTCAGCCGAATTTTACTGTAACATTGATTTGGGCAAGTGGTGAATGATTTTCACAAGTCTTATGAGTATGGTGAGTGGTGATTCATTGTGTACGCTATAATGCTGAACAAAATTAAAACTAATAATACATCTATTGCAATTGCCAGTTGCTCCCTTAATATTTGATACCAGTTTTCTCCCTATTTTTACGAGATGATTGTAATGATAGGGGTGTTTGGTATTTCTGAAAAATTAAGGAAGGAAACTGATAATTACGCTGAATACTAGGGGGATAACTGATTAATCTGGTCAAGAAATACTTAGAAGAAGTGTAAATTCTAACACGTGACCAAAGTGAAATTGGATGTCGACATTAAACTTTAAACCCAGAAAAATTTAAACTCACTGGACCAAAGTGATGAATAATGGAAATGTAAAAGGTGTTTTAAACTAATATGTCAAACAGATTCACTAAGCAGACATTTCCTTAAAACGTTAACGAAAGTCAACCTCATCTTCCTTGAAGGAAATCAAGATAATTCAGCCCAATTTTTGCAGACTTTATAACGAGTCAATCTCATCTGGACAAAAATTTTGCAATGTGCGTTGCCTTAGCAAAAGGGATAGTGACCAAAATATTTACTCCCAGCTTCTACGAAAGACTCACTCCTAGAATGGCTAGGAATCTTCTTGACAGTTGTGACACTTTCGTGGAAAGGAAATTGACCAGAATTAAACCAGTACACACTTCCTACAATAACAATTCCTTGTACTATATGCAAGATTGCACAGCCATTGCCACCCCTTTGGCAGCTTACAATAGCTTATGTTTACAAGAACATGAACTCTCACATGTCTCATGCAGTCAATCGTGTCTGCCAATACTTTTAGAAACCAACAAGAGCCAATCTCAAGGATGTTGAACGCATCTGGCCTTACTCTAAGGGAACTCTTCTATTTTAGTGGTAGATGTTTATCTCGAAGTTTACTAACACTGTTGTTGGCAATGATTTTGCCATCTGCCAACTCAGATTCCATATCAGTAGAAGTATTCGTCCATCACCTAGGGTTTCCCGGATGGTGCGAATAAAAAATTTCCTGATAATCTCGAGTCATGATTAATATCATGCGCTCAGTCAGAAACCTTCCTCGGCTCATCCAGGTCCGCATCTCATTTAGACAGTTCACTCTTTTATAAAAAGAACGAGGGTCAAATAGAGTCCCTGGTGAATAAACGTCTGTCCTCCATTCAAGACATCTAGTGAATAAACTTCTGGCCTCCATTAAAGACATAAAGATAAACAAGAAGAATCCCAAGCAAACTACCCACAAGACCATTTAAATAAAAACATTACAGGGTTTTAAATTTTCTTTCACCATTATTATGACTCGCATGATTTTTAATTTTTAAAGTTAATGTATATGTGACGAAAAATTCTTAGAGAAGCTTACTCCATAATTAATATTTAATAATTGGATGGCTATGTTTATACTACAATCATCGTAGATAAAAAGTCACAATCACATCAATTCTAAATGAATCCTGTTATATATAAATAAATTACAAATATATAGCACGTTCGAAATACACAAAATAGGCAACAAAATTAGGAACTATACAGCTAATTTGAGGTGGTGTAAAAATTTATGTCTCAAGCAAGTTAAATATACATCATCAATGATGGCAAGGCTTCATAAAGTATTACCTTTTGTCTTCCCAACGGTATCGACTTTGTAGTGGTTGACCCCAACTTAGCGCAAAAGGTTTGAAAATACCAAAAATGTACAACACATAGCAGCATCAATATATAAAATTCGTTCCGATTAGGATCCAATTTCTATTAATATAATTAATAATAAAAAATTTAAATTATATTTTAATAAAATTTAAAATTAATTTTATATTTTAATATACAAATTAAAAAAATTTAAAATTAATTTTATATTTTAATATACAAATTAAAAAAATTTAAAATAAAATCTTAATTATTCATTATTAACTATATCACGTATTAATATTTATAAAAATTAAAAATAAAAAATATTTTAATTCGTAAAATTTTTATTTTTTTATAAGTTAACATTATTTTAAGCCTTAAATATACCGATATCACATGTTATCAAACTAATTTATTAAAAGTTCAATGACATTATTGATATCAATTTATAATTTGTATATAACTTAATCTTCCTAACGTATAGATTATCATTTTATAACATAAAATCAACGAATCCAACATAATAATTTTATGGCACTTGCATTATCGTGCAGCCACATGTTCAGCCGGGCCGGTGCGGCCGGAGGTCAATTGTTGAACATCCAACTTACAATAGACTAATTTCTGCCAAAATATATAGAAGAAACCAGAGAACCATTAATAATAAAAGACTTTAGAAAACATAAACAAAATTAATTTTCAAATATATATAACCTTACAATTGGTGCTATCTCTTTGCAGCTGTGGTGCAGACGTGATCATTAAACTTGCAGCAAAAATGGAAGGCAACCGTGAGAGATGTAAAGCATATATGTTGTTTGTGGTGTTAATGTTTGCAGTAATATTACTGAATGCCGATATCTCGGTGGCGCAAACCGCAGCTCGATGCAAGCAAGAGAGAAGGATGCTGGTGAATGCTTGCAAGTCTGTGTTATTTCGATGGCGTCCGAGCTCGTATTGCTGCAAAAGAATAAGGGTTTCACATACGAAATGTATTTGCTCTGTGATAACTCCACCGGTTGCCGCATTGATCGATGTAAATTATGCTATCAAGGTCGTTCAGAACTGTGGACGACATGTCCCTCGACATTTGAAGTGTGGAAGTAATTAGCTTTAATTCTCCCCCTCTTTTATTTATCTATACATAATAATTTATATATGAGAAGATTATGACATGATTAACCAATTCTTGAGTACTGTTGTTCGTAGGTATAACAACACCATGATCAGTACCCGAGGGAGATCGCTTTTGATTTGCTGATTGCTTATATGTAAGGATTAAGTGTGTCATTATGAAGTTTATCTTACTTTCTAAGTCTTGTGTGAGAGATTGATTGTATGATATTATGCATAAACAAAATAAAGTTTCTGTTCAGTGTGCATGCGTTTGTGTGTTTGCCATAATAAAGCAAGTGATACTTGCATCTGCAATGTTAGAAAAAGGAAAATATCTCTTTAGTCTCTTGTCTTCGCCTTTATTCTAATGTTTTCGAAATTTCAAAATAATACTTCATACTTGAAGAACTAAATGCTTGTAACATTTTCCTGAGTAATTTTTTATTTTAAATTTGTTGATATCTGGTTTTCCTTAGTCAGGTATCAAAACATAATTTCTTTCTTTTTTTGGAATGAATTTGCGAATATGGCCTATATGGCTGAAATCACTAAAACTTGTAAAATAGAATGATGATCAAGAATTCTGCTCTGTTGGCGAGAACACTCTGATGCTCAGGTCAGAAAAGAAGGTTTTCATGATGCTATTTTGGCACAGTAATAGCAGAAAATTCTTTCATATTTTGTCTTTCTATTTGCTAGTTTTTATAGATTCATAGATAATCCTAATTTCTAAAAGAATTCTCATAAATCTAAGTCTCCTTTATTAATTAGACCCGATGACTCAAATTTTGCCCTCCATCTATCTTCTTAGTCTCAGTTCATTGTGAGAAAATCTCCAATTACCTCAGGATTATACGAGGGCCCTTTATAATCACTTGCAGAAATTCAATGTACTAAAAAAATTTAACATCACAAATTTTTATGTCAAATAATGTGAAATATGGCACATGGCATGTGGTATGACATTCATTAAATGGATTATATAATTTCTCAATTTCAATCCAATAACATTCCTCTTTCTAGATGTTTGACGTGCATATAAATAGAATGATTGTAATTCTTTAATTATTGAAAATTTCTAAAGTTTTATTTTAATTTTTTTATTATATTATATATTTCACACATTTTAGAAGCAATTTTCTCTCTCTTATTTGTTTTCGTTTTATGTATTTGAAGTTTATACAAGAGAAAGTGACATACCTTATCTTTTACCTAATACAACAAATTATTATTATAAGTTATATTCAATTTTTATTTTAATTAATTATATAATTTTTATATATTAAATAATAAAACGAGATAATTAATTATTTTATAAATTATAAAATTTTATCATTTAATTACTCAATGTCATTTAACCACTTGAAATATAAATTAGAATTATAGAATATTATTAAAAAAAATTTCTAAAAGTTCTAACAAATTTCATATAAAAATACACTTAGTCCTTTTTTCTTTTACTTGAAATATAAAATTTTTTCATCTATCACACTGTTGAACTTTCTAAAACTAATTAATTTCAAAAAAATTTCACTCAAGCTTTTAATAACATTCTTCATAGCATTGAATGAACCTTTAAAAGCATTCGCAAGGAACGACATTTTGGAACTCCAACAATACAAGTTATCCTGAAGCAGATCTTGGTTGTCACAAACTTGGTACTGGAGGTTCCATCCCTTGTTTTGAAGCAGCTTTCTTCCAAGCATAAGATTCAATATGCAATTATAGCTATTGTCAATAACTCTTCTGATCATGGTTTTATGCATCGCTGTACTTTGTATACAAGGGACGAAAGGCAACAGTTTCATGGAGATAGAAGCAGAAAATGACTTGGTTTTAATACCCCCAATAAACAAAATTTATGGTACTGTCCCGGAAATCATTGTATTGCTTTGTGCGATTTTTCAGTTTATTTTCGCAGGAATTGCCTACACTTTCTATCTTCAACACAGTGATAATCCAGTCAGAATATCCATTTGGCCTATGGTCTTTGCCTTTTTCTAATCCGCTCGAAATTTCGGAGTTCTTGGAGAAATAAAATTTCAATACTTGAGGACGGTTAGTTTAAGACTAATTTTAAGTTTATCCTTAAATAAAGGAGGTTAATGAAAATTAACTCTTCTTTGAAAGAACAGTTGGTCCCTATCTCCTACTGAAATACTGAAATTACCCTTATGACGTTGATTCTTGATAACGACCGCAATCTTTTGAATATGTATGTTTTGACTAAAGAGTATTTTAGTAATTTTCATGTAAGTACTGGAGTGTGGGGACCCATTTGTTACAAATGGAAAATGTATGTCCTTATGTGTAAAAATGTAAATGTTTAGAAATCCGATGCTACCACTTGTTGAAATGTATATAATATCATTTTGCCCCTCATATTCCCAAACTATCCCAAATTCGTCCCCAGTCGTCCTTCCAATCCTCTACGGTGTTCTCTTCGTCTTCTACTTCTTCTCTTGCCGTGTCCCTCTCTCTCTAATGATATTCTCCGCTTCCCCAAAATTCCCTTTTCCGATCGCCACCGATGAAGAGCGTTAACAGACCCAATTCTCTCCTCTTCTTTCTCCTCTCTTTCTTGTTTTTGTCTTTCTCTGCCTCTTCGGTACTCGCCGATTCGCACTTTGAAGGTTTCGATGGCGAAGACGACGTCGCCGAGGAGGAAACCCTCGACCTTCATCAAGTAACCAATCTTCCCTTAACGCAGTCAGGTTCATCACCTCCGCCTCCGATCACGACTACCCATCTCAACTCTCCAGATCCCCAATCGGTTTCGGATTCAGACCCTACTCTGAAGCCCAAGAATTTGGATCCTGAGGCAAAAACTCCGTCTACTACGACGACTTTTGATTACTGGGACGAGGACGAGTTCGAAGGCGTTCCGGTTCAACAGCAGCCTGTTGAAACGCCGAGAACTATCGAAAGTGCCTCTGTCGATCAAACCCCAGATACGAACACGACCTCGGAAGTGAAAAACGTCGCCCTTCCGAAGAAACTGTCGTCGTACACTATCGAGATTGTTTGTGTCGCCTTCTTGATAATGTTCATTATAAATTACTTCACGGGAAAACGGGAGAATGAGAATCTTGCGTTAGCCTGGGCTGCGAAGTTTGCTACAAAGGATTCGATCTTTGAAAAGAACTTCAGTCTGTTGGGCGTGGGAGAAGGAGACGACTCGCCGTTGCTGCTGAAGGAAGGTCAAAGCGTGTTCAAATTCTACGCTAGTGGGCGTAGATATTGTTCGGGATTGTTGGCGACGATGGAGTTGAAAAGCAGGCACGATTTGATATCGAGGTTGTATAATATGGTGGTACCTTGTAAGGATGAGATCAGCTTCGAGGTTTATATGAACGATGAAACGATGGATCACGTGGTGTTTGCGCTGGCAAAGAAAAAGGCGGCGAAAACGATGCAGAAAGAGGTGAGGGATTTGAATAGGTTCGCTAATTTGGTGGCGGCACCGAGTGGTGGGAAGAAATGGGTGACAGAAGACTTGGGGGTTGTTTCGGAGAGTAAGGAGGTTGCTGGAGATTTGATCACGGACGCAGTGCTAGAACAGGTCGGTTTATTTTATTGTTTTATGACCAATTTCATTGATTTTTTGTCGCCATTTTCATTGATTGTTGGTTTTTTTTTCCTTTTTTAGATGATTTATTTCTGATTATTATTGTTATTGAAATTGTGGTGTTTTGAACTTTTGCTTTTATGTTTTATACAGTATGTTGATCAAGTAAGAAGATAGGAAGAAAATATCGTTGTTTTGTGATGATTTATGAGAATTGTTTATTAAGAAGATATTGTGGTTAGATTGCATAAAAGACCAGCAATTTCAAATGTCCTAAAAGGTGCAGACTCTATGAAAGGAAAAACTGACTCTCCATTGCCTCAAATGAGTCATAGTGTAATCTGATAAGCCAAGCAACTAGTATTCTTCAAGAACTTCAAAATTTGATTATCACTTTACATAATTTATTTGTGATACAACAAATTGTCGATCTGTATTTGTAGCCAATCAATGAATGTAATTCTGGGTTTTGATGGGTGACTGGAGGGTTTTACAAATACATATAGCACCTGTCAGGAGACACTGTCAATTTGATTGCTGGATCACTTTGACAGTAAAGTTATTCGGTGGTTTAGAGCTTTATGAGAAAGTGAAAAAGTAGGTGTCATAACTTACAAATAGATCCTTGAGCTATTGTTGAATTCCTGTTGGGAAAAGGAATCTTTTTAAATTTTGTCACTATTTCTTTATTCAGTGTTTGAGTCAAAATACTTCTTTCTTCTTGGGATAGATTTTTTAATTGGTTGAATAGGATTTTGTCTTGACATTGGTTAGGCCAGCTTGGCAACAGCAACCATAATGTTAGAGTACGAGCTTTGCTTGACCATAGTATGACCAAATCCCAGTTCTTGCTTGGACATCGTTAGCTGATCAAACTTGTAATTTGTCTTTATCTTACTGCTCTGTTTGTATTATTTTTATTGTTTAGTAGTTATCCCTCAACTCTTAAAGCTAAATTGCAAGTTAACTCATAGTCATTGGTTGACGTGACCCACTTGTTAACTTCCGTTATTTGAACACATGATGTTGTAATAGCATGTGTGCTGTTGAGAAGGCATGATTGACCATAAAAGCTCAGAAGGAATGGTGGTCCTTGAAAAAGTCTCTCTGGTTATAAGAGCAGAATTTCATCCTCTCCTTGTCAGCATCAAAGAGCTCTCTATCCTAAGCCAAGTAAACCAAGTTGCATGCTAAGTCTGCAAGATTAACGTGAGTACCACGTAAAGATTGTCCAAAAGTCAAAGTGGGAGCCAATGGGGGGACTTACCTCCCGTTTTTGTAGCTAAAATTAGTTGGAGTTTTCCTCTCGCCGTGTTCAGAGTTGTGGATTCATTCAGCTAATGAATCAAATCTACTACTTTTTGGAATCTAAAGTTGTGGTTTGCACAGCTTAAGGAAAGCAAAGGTACAACGCTTTAGGAATCCAAAATTGTAGGTTACATGGAAAACAAATATACACTTCCAAAGATGGAGATTTGCAGAGAAAACTTTTGAAGTTCATATTTTCACAAAACAAATTTACAATTCAGATCCACGTCTTTAGAAATTGATCTATAATTCCTTAGAAAAACTAAGAAGGAAGTGAAGAGATTCTAGAGAGGGAAAAGGCTTTAAAACTATTCAAGATTGAAATTTTAGTAGATTAAAGCTTGAAAATAGCTATACACTCGTGTTTCATAGGTTTTCCTCATTTTTTTTGCATCAAACCTCATAAAATAAGGAATAGTAACAGATTTAACAGTATTCTTTATCCTAATGAGGTCACTAGCACATTCTTATCCATGAGCCGTAGATTGCTTTTGGGAAAATTAAGAACACTTCTCAAACCCAAGGCAGGTCCTTTTCACAAAGACCTTGTTGATTCACTTTATTTTATATCTTAGATTTTGAAGTATTTATTAAATCTGCTTTATTAGACTTGTCAATCTTGCTTTAGACCATGCAATGCTTTTTGTTAGTTTGATCATTTTGCCATGAAACAATAATCCTTGATGTTGCTCTAAATTTTTCTTTATGGTTTCATTTAGGATTGACTTAACATCAAGTTGATGGATTTAAACAAATAATCTTATACATGTGTTATAGTGTTGTGTTCTCTTGTATTAGCAACAAATGGTTTTATTTAAACAAATATTTTTATTTTATTTTATTTTCTAATGTGTCTGCTTCAGTTTCTTGTACTTTATTTTTCAGTTTCATTTATGTCTCATTCTCATACTTTCCACTCTTGCCCTCTGCTTTTTTAGGTTGTGTAGCAGCAGTATTTGTCTCCTTGAAAATAGGCCATGTATATAAATTGCAATTGGTATTTTGCAGGTTTTTGGTGACAAAGCTTTTGAGAAGTATGGAAAGGATTTCATTTCAATGCATTTTTCTGATCATCACCCTGGCACACACAAGAAGATGCTGTTGTTTAAGTTTGCCCTCCCTGATGCCAACAACATGGCTGATATGACTCGGTTGGTGGCTCTAGTACCCTATTACATTGATTTAATTGGACGTTACAAGCTCAGCCCTCAGGTCTGTTAACCTATGATTTACCTTAATCATAAATATGCCATGTTTGTCAAATTTTTTAAAGCTATAAATCAAATGCAGGCTCGATCTAAAACAGAGGCAGCAAGACAGAAGGCCGCTCAAGAGGCATACAAAGAACTTCAAAATGCTAGGCAAGAAGCCTTGCAGAGAAAGAAAGCAGAGAAGAAGAAGATGATGGAGGAGGCTGAGGCAAAGCGCTCTGCAGAGGCTATTCACAAGAAGGAAGCCAAAGAGCGTGCTCGTCAAACGAAGAAATCAGCGCCAAAGATGAAGATGATCCGAGCTCGCTAGACAATTTCATGCTCTGTTGCAGTATTCTGGAATTTGCCTTTCTAGTTATTCCTTGATTTTCTGCTTATCATAGTTGGCCTACCTAGCCTTTTCATAGGATTTTGGCCTTTTTGCATGCTCACGGAAATGTACTTGTAATTCCAATTTATCAGATTGGGTAGTTTCCAACATATTACCGCATCTTTGTGGGTTTTGAAATGCACCAAAAGTTAGTGCTTTGAAAAGCATTACAAAGTTTATATCGGATGACTTTCAGATCACCTGGAGCATTTTCTCGGTAATGTGACAATTTGGGGTGTTTTAATAACCTCTTTCATTCGTCAGTCTTTTGAATTGTTCACAAAAATAACACACTTGCCTCAGAAGCCTCGTTTAGTTATCGGTTTTCTCAGTAGTATTGAATCTTTTCTCAGTAGTATTGAATCTTTTCATTAAGGAACGATTTTTTTTTTTTTTTTTCCCCCTTCAGAAGGATTAGCAATTATTAAAGAATAATTATGAAATATTCGGTACATTAGATGTCTACTTAATTTTTCTCAAGTACTGATCCATTCGGTGTATTTGTTTAGCTATCAAGGACCAAAAATATTGCTTGAAGGTTGAAGAAATTGGATGCTTTGGAAGTTTTGAGTAGGGTGTCAAAGGCCCATCTCAGGGCCCAGGCCGGGCCAGCATTTAAAGATCCGTCATAAATTCGAGTTAGGCTGGGCTTGTTGGGTTTAAGCCCGAATTTATGTGTCTCACTATTTAAAAAAAAATAAAAATATATATTTATATACAAATAGTAACAGGCTACAGGTTAATCCGGTACGATTCATTAAGGCCCAGGCTTATGAGTTGTATTTGAGTTACCTATTTTTAAGCTGGTCAGATTTAACCTAGGTCGCTAGTTCGTATAAGCTTTGATTCGACAAATTGATTCAATCTGACCCCGTTAGACACCTTTAGTTTTATATCATATTTGCTACTAATTCTTGCCTTTGAGATTTGGACATATATAACAGGCTGATACAAGTTATAACCCATTTTAAATATCTCCTATTCAATCCCAACTTTGCAGCATTTATTGAAGAAAAAATATATTTAATTTTAATTTAAAATGGTGTGATTTTCTAAAAAAAAATTTTGAAAAACACCCAATTTTATTTAATAATTAATATTTGTTATCCCTTTAAACATTTAATAATAATAATACAAGTTCTTTATTCTTAGTTTGTATACAAGAGACCATACAAAAAGTAATTTTCTTCCTTCTCTTCAATTCTTGATGTGAATTTTATTGTACGATAAAATGACAGAGGAAACAAATTTATTTTTTAAGGAGTACTTTTCAAATACTTTCCCTAAAGTTTGATGTATCATCTATCTCATCGGATGTTCATACATCTTCATTATCCATCCAAAGGCATTATTTAATCGTTAATCAGTAGCGATTATTACAAATTTTCACCCAATAACTGAATACATTTAGGTATAATTATGATTAAGTCAAAGAGCTTTTGAACTTCCTTCTCAAGAAGAAAATAAAAGCAGAACCTACCAGTGGCCATGTACTTGTGAATGCAATACATGCAAGTAACCAGATGGTTGTCCTGCTGTGTCGTATGAGCTGATCAATACGTCTTCTTATCGGAACAATTAAATCATCATTTCCGGGAAGGGTTGTTTCCTCTGTCGTGGGATTACTCTTTTCTGTTTCTAATTTAGCGTCCTCGGGTTTCTTAATTTGATCAACCGGATCATTTAGTGCGTCTTCTACTACTCTGTTGGATGCCACAGTGCCTACAGTGGCCACCATTCCATCTTCTGCAACCTTTACGTAAGGTCCCTGATCAGTTGAAGATTCTACCGGAGCAGGCAATGAAGACTCTTGCACCTGCAAGGCAAAATAACCATGTCATATAATTTACCTTGAACTCACAATTATAGATGGCCAAGAAAACCCCTTCATTTTGTAATTAAACTGCACTATGATTCTGTAATCCTCTGCACTATGAGTTAGATTGGACTGAACAAGAGTTCATTTAGGTATCAAATTTTCCTCATCTCTGGCTTTTTTCAAGGGAGGGAAGAATTTGGTGTTGGGTGCTGTGTGTGTGTGTGTGTGTGTGTGTTTAAGCACATTGAGAATTTCGCACCTTCTTTGCTCTGTCTAAATATGGGCTGTTGTGTAAGGCATCTAAAAATTCATCAACAGCTCTCACCCACCTGCAAGTAAACAGAAGAAAGTAATGTTTACTGACAGGACAGTGGACAAGCTAATCAAATATACGATTCCAACTCGGACAACAAGATACATAACTGCGTACATGTGTGTGTAACATGTCTTACTAGAGAAATTCTTAATAAGCATGTGACACATTGAATTCCACCAATCTATTAAAAAGGTCTAGTAAACAAGTATCAGGCATATGTTATACCATTTGTTTACCAAGGCTGATGGGCTCTCAAGTACACAATGAGATGGACCCAAAAACACACATTCTTATAGAAACAAACACAAACCATAATGAAATGCTATAAAAGATCAGAGAAAAATAAAGAATGAAAAAAAAAAAATCATTGGAGATACTTATAGAGAGAAAGCAAAATTACCACAAGCTTGATGCAGTCATCCCTTCGTAGTAAGCTAGGTGTCCCCCGTGCTCTGTGGTAGCAAGGATAATGTTTTCATTTGCCCTATAAATGCGTCAAACAGGTTAGTTTCTCATAGATTGACATAATTGCCTTTTTTTTCCCTTTTAATGTATTAAGAAGAAACTTCTATAAATTTGCATAAGGATATTACATGAAGATTATAACAAATTTCTGTTCATAAATAACATTAATTAAATATCAATGATCCCACTGTGATTCATGTGAATGCAAACAACAAGAAGTAAACTATTAAGAAATAATAACTGTTATTATTTCCCAAAAGATGAATGAAACAAATGATATGTTTCTCCTATATTAACATAGTTTCCCCTTTTTCATAAGTTTCAATGGGTAATTTGGTGAGTACAATAAGAAGCTTTGCATCTACGTGATATTGATCTGTGTTCAATAAAACCTACCATAGCTTTGAGGGAATGCAAGAATAGAAAGAAACTTCAAGAACAGACAATTGTTTAATCATGATACCAGGACCTACCTGCATTCCTCCCACGGTATGGCTTCCCTCGTGCAAACCGGATCATCCAAGGCACTAATGCAGAGGATAGGCACTGATATATTTTTCACAAAAGTAGTACTAGTGGCATACCTGTAGTAGTCATCAATAGTCTGGGAAACAATATAATCTTTAAATTAATCAGGGCATAAAGACAAAGATTGTTAAACATTTTTAGCATACTTGAAGACCTGTAATAGCTATCCACCCTCTCGTAAACAAGAGAATATTTATCTAATGAGGCCATAAAGATGAAGATTGTCGAACATAATTACCTCAAACTTTCCAAGAAGACAAGTTGCACTCTTATCAAAGTGTCGAAGGGAACTTGACTGGCAAGACAATAAGGAAATAATCATGTAATCAGCTTATGCTCACTGTAACATACTTCATTTAAATCCATGTTATATGCATATATCCAAGGTGAAGTCTAAGAATAAAGAAGAAAGTACCTTTGTAATGCCTTCCCAATTTCCAAGACGAGCAAAAAAAGATTGATGCCTATAGAAAATAAAGATTATGTCTAAGCTAAACAATATGAAAAGATCAAGGAATTTTTATGCTGAAAGACAAAATCAAAGTGATACAGCAATTGCACATTGTTCTATAAGAGCATTTTTCCTTTTTCCAAGAAAATCAACAGCATTATATAAAAAGATTAGTGTTGAAGCTTTTGTAACAAAGACATACAATTGTGCATAATCTCGTAGGCCACCTGCTAGTGCTTTGTCATAAACTTTCTGAGCAAAGTTGCGGTTAATGAACCTGTCACATATCTGCATAGCCATAAGGAACTCAGTTAATGACAAATGAATGTTAAAACACATAAAAGCTTGATGATTAAAGGCAGGAAAGTTCCAATAGCTCCAGGATTTATATTTCTAGTTTAACGGAATTAAGTCAAAGAAACCAAGAGATACAAATACAGATAAAAATACTAACCAAGAAATCCCAAGGACTGCAGATAGCTGCAGCTCCAACAATAGGAGTTTTAACCCCATCTTCCCCAAGATATTTTACCTGGAAAAAAACACTCCATGTTATAAGTACACAAAATATCCAAGTTTATTACACAAAAGAGCCAATAAAAGAGGATTGGGACAACACGAATTTCGCAGTCATGTTAACTATCTCTCAAAGAAAACATGTCTATTTGGACAACCCGTTGTAACACCAGAAAGAATGCTTCAATTGACCTTTTACGAGTAATAAACTATGGAGAAAGTGCAGGCCATAAACGCAGACATTCCATATATTAGAAAATCCAGCAAACCGTAAGAATAGTATGTTTTTCCTACTTCAAGTACACTAACACTTTTATTCCTCAAAGTACATAGGTTTGCCTAGGAAATCACTTAGCAGCCTCAAAGAACACTTACATTAAATTTGTGCTTTTCCCTTTCAATATAATATGGAGTAGCACTATGTACAAAATAATAACACTGGTAAGAATTCAGTCCAAAGACATTGACAGCTTAAAAAATGCAGGCAAAAGCACCTTAAAGCAATTTAGAAATTGGAAAATGAAGAAATAATAGTATCTAAACAGGACTTCAGGCCCTTGTACATAAAATATGCTCACTCAGTTATCAGAAAAAGAAAGATACCAGTAGAAGTATATACCAGAACATTGGCACCAATGCTAGTTCCAACAGCATATAGAGGAGCTTCTGGATATTGATAATGAATATGATCAATGACTACCCTGATATCCCCCGTCCATCCACCGTTATAAAAGCGATCAGCCTAATCATTTATTTGTCCAAAGTCAACAAAGAAACCTTGTTAGCCTGTAACTCATCACATAGATTGTTAATCTCGTCACAGAGAGATTTCATGTGATATCATGAAAACCATTTTGGTTTGTATAAAATATGCATGTATGAGATTATAATTAGCAAAAGAAAAGAAAAATAAAATTGAACTGTCACTAAACACCCAAAAAAAATTAGATCATTTATTACACATTTCTCAAAACATGAAGATACCTCTCAAAAAAGAAAGAAAAGAATAAAAAGAATAAGAAGATTCTCCTTGAAACTTACCTGATAACAAATTTTTTAAACTTTCTTTAATCATGGAACAATTCACGATGGATAAGGGAATAAATCAAAAAGTTAAAAAATATTATTCAACAACCATCAAATCA
The DNA here is from genome assembly GCA_032402905.1 of Khaya senegalensis. Classification (NCBI taxonomy): domain Eukaryota; kingdom Viridiplantae; phylum Streptophyta; class Magnoliopsida; order Sapindales; family Meliaceae; genus Khaya; species Khaya senegalensis. The sequence continues at coordinate 655,935 of CP135546.1, read as the reverse complement.
GGTTTAAGGAATCTAAATTAAAGTCTAAACCCGTATCCCCAAATCTATAACAAATCTATAACCTGAATCATAGCACCAAGAAAACTCAAATCAGCATACAATCTACAACCAGAAAAGATTTGGAAACTTTCTGAAATTATTCAGAATTCTAAAAAAGGTCACCAGAGAAAAACTGCCTTTAAAGTGGAATTAAGTATGACGATTCCAAACTACCCAAGAAAACTGTAAAGAATAGAACCATATACGGACAACCTTCCCTTTTTTATATTAAAACTATCTCTTCCTCTTTTCTTCGCTGTCACACGTCAGAAGCAGTGCGCAATTTTCCATGGGTACTTAATAGCATCTCACTCTCTTTTTCTGTCTCTCTATATTCAAGATATCAAATTGAAATAAAGCAGTTACAACAGGGATTAGACAGTGAAATCACTTTTCAGCCAATACGGACCAAAAGAAGAAAAGAATGGCCAATATTTTGAGCAAGAAAGTAGGGGTTTTCTTGTATAATAGTTTCCTCCATGAAATGAAAATCCCAGCTATTGCCAGAATGGAACAGTGTTGATAACCTTGTTTCGACCACTCCCTGGCCTTCATTTCCTTCCTTGCTACAATGTATTTAGATCAATAATAATTTTAATCACTCTTCTTACTTTTGTACTTCTGTTCTCTCAATTAATGTTCAGATCTAAACCCTAATCATCAAAAAGAAGAAGAAGAAGAAAAAGAAGAAAATATGCTAAAAGCAGAGTAAAAAAAACAAAAATGCAATTCCATTACTAGCAGCAAACAATAATTTTGGTAACTGATGAAAAGACAAAAAGACGACTCACTACTCGATATGATACAGTGGTTCGAACATAAGAAATTGAATGCACATAAGAATATATATTTCATAAGAACTCACAGTTAGCGGAACTCCTGCAAGCCCACGATGATTGCTTATACAAACATTCCAGCCCCGTCTTACCACCTTGAAGGCAAGATGCTTTATATACTGTTTCACAATACAGATTTATCAGATGTTAACGGAAAAACAAAGGCAGGGAGCAGCTGATAGTAAAGCATGTTTAGTTAGCACAATAGGAATAGAGAAATCAACCATTAAGGCAACGCAAACATAATTTCAGCCAAAAGTATTATGAAGTGGAAATCGTTGATGGAATTTTATTAATTTTACATGAAATGACAACAAATTTTGACTCAGTTGCATCTATGAAGTTAACTTTATACACGTAAGAAAAGGAAGTCACCAAAAGTTAGTGTCTGTCACTGTGTGCATACTCGAAAGTTAACACCGGGTAGCTTTTGTCTTGATTAACACGGTTATATTGAATCAACCTCTATCTTACAGTAGCATACACCAATGAATAGAAGTCTACTAAGAGATTAATAAAAAATAATAATAATAAACTCGGGATATTTTCATTTCCCCTTTCTAACAATTTCAGGATACTATTTTTCTTCGTTGACAGAGATAGGTAAGCTGTTTTCGTTTAAATTTTTTGTCCTTTTTGTGTAATTCTTGTTTTTATTGGTGAAGTACAGGTTCACTGTCGTTGTAACCAGTTCACTTTCTTAATGAAGTTCTGTCTCCGTCACCGAGTTAGACAATAGAAAACCTAAGAGAGGTGTCAAAAGACGTAAGAAAATATATAATAATAATAACGAGTGAGTGGGTAAATCAACATTAATCTGCCCTGTATTGGCGTGCTTAACGCTTACTCATTTACCAAGTTAAAAAGTACCGAAGTTGTTAAATTCAACATTTGTACATTGAGAGATACAAAAATTAGCAAGTAAAAGCACAGAACTTACAGCTGCAGAAGAATCGCTGGTTAAGCCAGGAACAACAACCATGATTGGTGTTTTATCACATTTCAGAATGCTTTCATTCACATGGTCGGAACCTTCAATAACTGAAAATAAGAAATTCGGAAATTACATTTAAGAGCCAAATATTTGTGCATGTCATGGAAAGGCCACGTGATTCCAACTATTACTATTGTCAATAACCTCATTTTAATTACTACAGACAACTTTAAATTCAAGCATATCTTCTGCTGTAGTA
>CP135546.1:618673-653534 GCA_032402905.1 Khaya senegalensis | reverse complement strand
ATTATAATATTATATTTTTATTTTATATTTTATTATATTATAATATTTTACTTTAATATATTATATTATTATTATTCAAAAATGTTGGAGTGCAGGGGTGATCCATGGGGGGCCACGGGTCACCACTGCCCTGGACTGGTCTGCATAGTCCAGGTCCTTATGAGTCAGCCAAAAAAATTATGCATAATAGTAATAATTGGTCAGTCCAGCACATCTGCCCAAACACGGCACTAATGGGTACTATCAATTCATGCCTCCAGTAAAAAACTAAAACAGAAAATAAGAACTTCAATGCTAACCGTTTGTAAGTAACATCCGGGGACTTCTCGTACAAACTAAGGAAAGCCGTCTGGAGATGAGGACTGGACAGCCATGGAGTTGAATAGAACCTGCATAAATCATCAAAAACCATCCAACAATAAAGCACACCATCATTCCACAGAGCTCATATTTGGGTTAATTTCATTGCCATCAGAGTCTACTAGCTATAAATTTCATCATAAAATTAAAAATTTTAACAATCCTCCCTCAATTCCGTCGGAAGTATTCCTAAAGTTCCATAGAACAAAGAAAATAATGAAAAAATGAGGTAAACTCTTGAAATTGAAGAAGTAAAAGTTGACCTTCCGTGAAGGACGTGACACTTGGAAGCGACGGATTGGTAGAGCTTGGAGGAGGCGTTGTAGGTCAAGTGGACAGGATCGCCTCTGAATCCGGCGAAGAAATCGCCAAGGAAATGAATCTCCAAGAAATTGTAGAGAAAAATAAGGCAAATCAGCAGTGCGAATAAGCAATAGTGAGATAAAGGGATTAGAGAGAGCGCTTTGAAGAGAAGCTCGTAAGGAGAAGCTGAAGCGCAAGTTGAAACTACGGACTCATCCATTTCCATTAAACGAGGAAGAAGGAGAAGGAATGAAAATGGAGAAGACGACCAGAGTAGAGAGTGAGGATTCGTTTTGTAGTAGCTTCGTGTTTGAATTCAATGTTGGAGGCAGCGAGGCTTGGATCCAACGCTGACTGTTGTATTGTAACTTTAGTTGCAGGACAGTGCTGTGCCGATACGAATAATAAAACGCCAATTCTTTCGTGACCAGTTACAAATAAAATATTATATATTTTCTATTTCATCCACGTAGATAAATAATAAAAAAATCAAAAAATTTAAGTAACGGACATGAGTAAATTAATTTAAAGGTTCCGTTATAACTGGAGATCCATACTCAAATGTTAGTTGGATTATTATATCATGGCCGTCCATATGTAGCCGTCGCCTAGCGTTAATATAAGGCTCCGTCAATACTCAATGAGTCAATCTCGCCACCTGCTCAGTTGCTTAAATTACGGTGGACGGACTGACTTGATTAAAATAAATTAACTCAAATTCAATTGTATTACGTCGTGTTACGTATTATATTCAATTCATATGTTAATATTTTATTAATTAATTATTTAAAAGGAAAGTGTGGTCAATGGTGATGGCTGCGATACTTGGGAATTCCTAATATAAAAGTAAGACGGCTTTGATACTTATGAATTATTGCTAGGAAAAATATTATTGTATATTCAAATAATGTAAATTAATTTATATAATTGTTATAATATTATTAAACTTCGTCAATATATAGACACAGACAAGACATAAAACATGGGGAAATGACAATGGCGGCGCGGGTCTCAATCTGGTCAAAAGAGCCTGCACAAATGTTCTTCGCACGGTAAATTACCGAGCTAAATTGGCACCAAATACTGTAAAAAAATAATAATAATAATAATCATAATTTTTATGGCGGACTTCCCTTCTAGTACAGTCCTGTTTCGACCGGTCAAAATTGGCTGCACTAGTTAATTCAGTGCAGTACCATCAATTATTTTGACCAATAGCAGGACATCCGAAAATTTATCCAGATACATGTTATGCAATCCATACCCGCGCACCAAACGCGCTCTTAGGGAATCTAAACAGGGCAGGCTTGGATGGAAGAATAAACAATACATAAACAGGAAGAAAGGAGAGAATTTCAGGCAATTACAGAGGAGGAGGTGAAGACGGAGAGAGAACCAGAGAAGGAGGCCGCACGTATTCCTAGAGACAAAAGCAGTCATCCTAAATTGTAAATAAAAACTTGAAATCTCCATTTATTGCGAGGTCATGATGACTATGAATGGAAAATGTGAGAGCAAAAGGAGAGCAAAAATAGTTGCATGGCAAGTATAAAGCGGAAACCTACAAATCAAGTACCTACTTCATCTCCAACCTGTGGCTACGCAACACAAGGCCAATGTGACCATTAAATCATAGATAGCTATCGTTTTATATACCCTTTATCCAACATGCAAATTTACTATCCAAATCTTGTACATTTTATTACTCTGAAAAATGAACTCTATTTGCACTCAGAAAGCACAAGCAAAATGTTGGCCTGACAACACTGGTCAGCAGTTTGCTATATCTGAAAAGCACGGCAAACTTACACAGCCAAAGAAAAGGAATCCTCAAACATCACTTTCCACCACTTGCTTCCCAAAACATTACTCCGAGAGTTTGCATCAATACCAGCTGATAATACACCAGAAAACACTTCAACTTTTAGGTTTCTTTGGAGTGTCCGAATTGTCAGGCTCAGCCTTGCGCTTTATCCCCAGGAAATGCTCAACCTGAAAGAGAAAATATTATACTTAGTATCTAATGCTAGTCGAGAGTCTTTTCTCGCAAAGAAAATGCACATTGAAAGGGAAAAGCAGAGGGAACAGAGCAATATGTCTATGGGGTTGCCATACGTCCTAGCTTAATAGAGATCCTGTGTACAGGCATTGTAAAGCTCTCGGGATAATGAAATGGCAAACCAAAAACGTAAATAGTATGGCAAAAATAAACAGGCAACATGAATCATTATTGTATATTGTGAGGCGCCTCGAACACCAAAACGAAAGTGGCAGAAACTGAAATTAATGTCAGTTCATCAATAGGTGTTCACTCTTTTCTCTATGCATTGATGCATACACAAAAAAATGTGAAACTTCACTGACCTTTCTATTACCAAGCATGGGTGTTAAACCCCCTGGGAGATCCTTCTCAACAGTAGCAAAACCACTTCTAGGATCACTAGTTTGCCTACAATTAGAATGTAGAAAAAAAAAACTGATCAATCAAATATATTCATGTAAACAAAAGAACAAATCAATTTTACAGTTTTACAATAACAAGAAAAAATAATATTTCATGACAGGCCATACCCTGGTTTAACATGACCACTCAAGACAAGATAGGGTGTTTTCAGCCGAGCTTGAGCTTCCCTCATCCTCTCTACAGATTCTGTTGGAGTATCAGAATTTTTCATTTGCTTCAACTTCAATTCTTCCTGGTATTGCTTCATGCGCTTTTCTTGCTTCATTTTTCCAGGCCCCTTCCCGTGGAACCTATGAGAAATCATCCTAAAGGCTTCCTTAGGAGTCAACTGGAAGAAACAAGCAAATATCAACAATGAAATACATACACAGAAATAATTCGTGTATCATAACTCATTTCATTTTTAAACCACATTAAATGCAAAATTTGTGGCTTATAAAGACAGGCTATATTCAATGCAATGGTATGAAGACCAACAGACTCTACCATTGTCGTGGAAGTACTAAAACATTAGCGAGTCCAAAGTTTCAGGATCTTTAACTAACGCCACTTATTAATTGCTTTTAGCTTGCACAACAAGGACATGCAAAACCAGAAACACATTATTTTCTATCTTCATTTTACTGCATCCTTTTTATATCCGAAGAGGACGCGATCACTATATTTCCACAATGTCATAAGATTATACAATATATAATTCCCGATAAAAGATAGTTTCATCAAATTTTAGAAGGCATGAAATGCACCTATCTGCAACCTGAACAAAGGACCATATGCATGAAATCATGCAGCTTCAATTTTTTGAATACACTGTATGGTACACCCATTCATTTCCTCAGACATTTCTAGGATAAGCATTTTTCCCAAAGGGAAGTGACGACATACAATTCTTCATGTCAACATGCTGATACAAGTCACAATGAATGCAATCTACTTCTTATTGTGAGAAGCCTAAACATATTTTGCAAAACCATGTCAAAGGTACACTAGTTATCATAATCACTCCAATTAAAATAAAACATGGTATTTAAAACAGCCAACAAGAAATGAATTCAATAAGTGCATGTTTTTGCCCCTGCCCAAAACCAACGTCCATATTCCCATATCCTGAGTACCACATGCATGATATAGACAATATATTATAAAATTAACAGTGCCATGCCACAAAGTTATAATGTAATCAGTTGATCTAGTAAGTACTTACAATTCTCCCAAATTCATCTGTTCTCTCAATACGAATATCCTTAAATCTATCAGTATCTGCACTGTCATCAGCGATTCCCACAAGCTTGCTCTTTTTCTTGTCCATGTTTCTGCCACCCCATTCAATACCTTCTTTAAGTGTTCCCCGGTCCTTGAGCAGCTTAAGCACTCCTGATAATCCTTTCCCGACAGCCACTTCATGAATTGTTTCATCTGGGACTAATTCCTCCTTATCCTCTGTAGCAGGATTTTCATCTACTTCAGTATCTTTAACTTCTGTCCATCCACCAGGTTCATCTTTCATTTCTTGGTCAGAAGTTCTCGGGCCTTCATCTTCGTCCATGAAAACATCTTTGCGGTCCAGCTTATGGGCTTCTGAGAGAGCCAAACCAGAATAATTTGTGAGCATTAATGCAAGCAAACTCAAGCATGTAAACTTAGTACATAAGAAAAAAAAAATGAGAAGAATCCAAACAAAAATAATAACTATTATATAGAAATGCATTCAAACAGCCAGGTTTATAGAGTTTCAGTGGTACAAGGCCAAGTTTCTTAAGATGCAAAACATAGCTGGTATCCGGTAGTTGAACTTTTATCAAATAGCCAGGTAAATGTGAATTAGTCCATGTTAATTGATATTTTTAGTTTGATGGGCACCATTAAGTCTGATGTAGCATAAGTTTTAACTGGACATATTGACAAAAGAAATAGTACCTTCGCCGAGTGGAAGACCCCAGACAAACTCTTGCAGCTCAGTAAAGACAACCTTGTTTTCTTGAGACTCTTCATTTGTGGTGTTTTGATCATTAGCAGTTTGACTACTGGCAGCAGTAGCAGCAACACGTGCAATTGCTTCAGGACCAGATGATGCTTCCTCTTGTTTTTTAAGAGCTAATTTCCTAGCTCTTTCCAAGGATTTATATAAATCATCATCATCATCTGCAACAATAGGTTCTTCTTCCTCCAATTTGACTGGAAGTGTTTGTTCCATTCGCAGTGATTTAATTGCTTCATCTGCTTTCGCATAAGCTGATTGGTATGCCTTACTCTTCATTTCAGCTTCAGATCTCTCTTGCTCCTCTCTAATGGCCTGCCTTCTCCCATCCTTCCTAGAGCCAAGATCCCCAGCACCCAAACCTACAGAGACAGCTTCTGCTTCTAGGGCATCTAAATCCAGCTTCTCTTTCTTCCGTATTGATTTCTTTTTCTTGGGCTTTTTAAACTGAGCCATTTCTTCATGGGTATAGTAATCTGACGTAACCTTTGCAGACAAGTTGAGATCTTCTAAGCGATTATTTGTTGAAACACCTTGTATCCTTCTACGGAGCTGGTGAGAAAAAAGGAGGCCCTCATCAGGTAAATAAGACTTGATTATATCACATAAAACTGCTTCTGATTAAAGACATGGACAAGAAAAAATTACCTCCTCTAGTTTCTTCTCTGCTTCACCAGTGAAGCGTCCCCTTGCATCTAGAGTTAGTCCCTGAAAAAAAGCATTAAGTTAAGAACAAAATCACTCCCTGAAAGAAAGCATTCAGTTAAGAACACATTCAGTTAAGAACACAATCACAATACACCAGCTCAAAATGAGAAAAAGAAAAAAGAAGGGAGAAGTGTGAAACCTCCTCTGCAGCTGGGTCATCATACTGCGGAAGTATCTTCTTTTCTGAACTAGGGTCATCATTGAACCTAAGCACCAGAACACATCACAATGGTTCAGTTATTCTAGTGTGATATATATACTTATATATTGAAACTAAAGTAATGCTCATCTTACTTATCATCATAGATTCCAGTTTTCTTCTTTGCAGCCTTATAGGCATCATCTCGCCGCTTCTGTTCACCAATTTCAACATTTTCAAGCATATCAACATCTGTCACATCAGACAAAAAGTTCTGTTACAAAACAATATCTTGTCGTTTAAGGACACAAGGGCCTGTAAATGTAAAAGCATGTAAAACTAGTTGTACCTTCATTAACGTCACCACCAGCAAGTATATTCTGATCCTTGAGAGTCAAAACAACAGCTCCACCTTCCATTACTTTGTCAAGACCGTGAAGAACTTTAACCCCCCCTAGATCATCTGTTCACGGGAGTTGCAGAAATAGAAATGAGATCAGTCTGATAGAATAACTAGAATCCCTCGCAAAGACATGGTTTCATCTGTCAGCTAGTACTTAAAAAATGCTGCCATGGAAATTAAAACGCAAAAGAACGCGTAGAAGTTAATGTTAAAAGACACATTCCAGAAACAAGATCCACTGCCTCACCAACGAAGCTTCCAAAGTTTTACACCAGTTGGCCATAAAACAGTAATAATGCATGTATTAATTCAGCAAAATTAACAGAACCTAACATTATTCTCCAATATATGTTCATGTCCTTGTGCTAAATGTCTCAGGATATTTCAAACGATTTGGCTCATTCAAAAACCACATAGTATTTGCCCATCACTTATTAAGAAAAATGAGATCTCTAAGTAAAAATAAAGTACGGGTATTATGCAAATCTACACACAAACAAACTCATAATAATGGTAACTATTAAAAAAGAAAATTTTCAAGTAAAAGGAAATCATACGTTGATTATGCTGCCCTGCCTCCTCATCTTCACTATCTCCTTGAACTATATTGTCCTGCATAAAGACACACCATCATTTTGGTTATTAATAACACTTGATATGAACATCTTTTTAAGACATGTCGCAAGGAACATAACTAAAAGGCAAACTAACTTGCTCCTCAAAAATCTTGGAAAGTTGTAAAGCTTTCTCCTTTTCCACACTCTTTTTCTCATCGAGCTTTCGACTCCTATTAACCCATGCTAAAACCTCAGAAACACCCTCAGACTTTTTCTTTAGTCTTTCTTCTTTCATCCTGGGGAAATGGTAAGGATATAGAGATCAGGAAGTTCTTCCATATGTTTTGAAGAAAATGAATTAAGAATAACATAGCAGTTACCATGCCTACAACAAAATCAGCACAAAAGCAACAATTTGCAACAAATTATGCCTAGAAGGACTAATTCCAATAACATACTTTATATGGGAGAATTATACCACAAAATTAAGGAAATTTTGGAAAACCAAGCAGGAAAGATGTATTTGATATATTCATACTTGCCGTAACATACAACAGACCAAGAAACATCAATGCATTTACAAATGTAGAAAGAAGACTACGTATATTTTTTACTAGAATGGAAATGCAGACACCAACAACATCAATGACTCCATAATAAACAAAACACCGGGCAATGGGTGAATGGATATGGAAAAATGCAATAACGACATAATGCAGAGAATCTCTGTGATAGTCAGAAAGCAAATGTTTTTTCTATTTACATTCAGCAATTCATATTGTGATCTAAAATCATCACTATCCAAAGTATTTTTTCAGGATAGCCTCTCTGACTTAAATATCATAACAAACTCCAATAAAAACATTAAACTTTTCATGAAAGTAATGACAACTCAATGGTTTTGTGGCTAAAGGAATATATTTGCTGAAACATCTATCAACTAGAACATGCGACAATACAAGTTGATTAAAATATGAGCACCAGAAAAGGATGCTTAAACTTCTAGGAGAAAGGAGGGCTAGGCACTTCTCATAGTAACAGTACACCAGTACCAATAGATCCACAAAATCACGGAATACGCTATCAAGCAAAACCTTCTACAAGAATACCAATCTTATAAACTTGTTCTCTTATGACTTACCCAAAAGAAAAAGAAAAAATAAAAAAGGAATCCAGCAAGCTGCCTAAGGATAATTGACTACATTAAGGGAATACAAAACATGAAAACAAAAGAATGAATTGATATTCACTTACTTCAAAATGCGATCCTGAAGACCAAATGATGATGCTTGTGCTCTACCCAATGCATCGTCATCATCTTCTCCCCCGTCTTTGTCATCGAAAGAAATCTTCCCTTGCTTGTTAATATCCCTATCCCTATCATCCTCATTATCCAATTTCAGTGTATTACCATCGCTCCTTGCATAATCCTCCTCATGTCCCTTCTTGCTCCCTCGTTCTCTCTCTCTTGACCTGTCTTTATCTATTTCCATCTCTCTTCCCTTCTCTTTTGCCTTCCCTCTGTCCCTATCCTTCTCACTTTCCCTTTCTCTCTCTCGATCCTTATGTTTCTCTCTCCCTTTCTCCCTCTCCTTGTCCTTGGCTTTATCTCTTTCCTTTTCCCTGTCTCTACTCTTATCTTTTCCCCTCTCTTTTTCTATTTCCTTGTCTCTACTCTTATCCTTTCCTCTTTCCTTCTCAATTTCCCTCTCTCTCTCTGGTTCCTTTTCCTTCCTGTCCTTGTCCCTGTCTCTATATTTTTCCCTGTCTTTGCTTCTCTCCTTATCACGCTCATCTCTATCTTCCTTTCTCCTTTCCTTTCTATCTCTTTCCAAATCTTTTCTGTCTTTACTTCTATGGTCCTTATCATCTCCTCGGCTCCTACTCTTGTTCCTGTCCTTGCTCCGATGCTCAGCCCCATTTCTGTCCAAATTATCATGATATGCTCCTTCATCAGAGTTTTCTCTCACTGGAGATTCATCTCGATCAAACCGATCCATGTCCTGCAGACAGCTTAAACTTGTCAACAAAATTAAGCCTGAAACATAAAGAAGCAGAATTTGATTATAAAGTATGATTATGTTTTAATCCCATAAAAAATGTTGTATGCTTAATTCAAAACAACAGCAGTAACTGAAGACAACAAACAACAAGGAAAAGCTAAGATATCAGATCAAAGGTTTCTAATCAAGCAAACCAAAATAATAATTTTTTTAAAAAAAGAAACAAATAAAAAGAAAAAATGAAAAAATAAATGTGCAATTCTCAAAATGTTTGTTTGCGTTAACTAAACAGAAAATAAAAGAAAAAAATTACCTTCATTCTACCACAGGCACATGAATCTACCAAGATAAACAAATCAAGATCAAAATCAAACAAATAAGTAAAAACACTAAGAGAATTACAACCATCAAGATTCGCACAGAATTAGGTCTATACAGTATGAGTATCAAAATAGTAACCATATTTCAATGATAAATTTCGTTCTATCACTTCTCTCTATTTCTATCTAATTCATAGGACAATTTTATTAAAAAGCTTCTATAATCATATTGGAGATAAATTTCTTTCTACAACTATTTTATATTTCTATCTAATTCACAGGACAATTTTATTGACAAAGTCACAAACAAATCTGATGACAGGACCTTCCCTTGGCCTCATCCATAAACTTAGGAACAACCCTGTCAAGTACTAGTGGCAGTCACTACAAAGTGAAAGTGAATTCTCTTAGATAAAACTATTCAACTAAGTTTTATTTGTTTTCTATAGGAAACAATCTATTCAATCAAATTCTTTTAAATTATGGTCTGAAGCAAAAGGCACTCATCCTTGCTGTTGTATTTAGCCACTTGTAACAAAGGTAATTTCTACTGAATGTCTGACAGAATAATTTTTCAAACATTTTCACAACATAATGCAGAAACATCTCTAAAATCAAAACCTTAATCACCCAAACTCTCAGGGACATCCAACCCACCACCAGCACAAGACATCCACATAACCAGATCACACAAATGGAATCTGACTACCCAAAAATATCCAACAAATGCTTTAAAATACAATAATTCACCTGGAGCCAGGCATAACTAAATTTTACACATCAGTCCACGGGCACCATCCCCTAAAAGGTTAATTGCAAAACAAAGATAACATTCTGACTACATCCAATTAGTGCTCCACATTGTCCGACCTCAGGTGAGTGCAAGAATCTATCAATTGTGCTATCATGATTGTAACTCAAAATCTAGTTATCAACACTAAACTAAAATTATTATTTGAAGGGTACACAAACAATGAGGGCAGAGTTTCACCATGTCAAAGCCAACATTAAAATATTGCTATACTTTATAGATTGAAATTTAAAAAGAAAATAGCGCTATATTTCATAGATTGAAGCTTAAAAAGAAAATAGTGCCACATACTAAAGAGAGAACTACTCATACAGACATTTTTGCAGAGCATAGAAGACTAATCCTACAACGTGGAAAAACTTAACATAAATAGGGCAACCATAATTTCATTGATAAAATCATAAGAAATGAAAAACAAGCTATGTCAAGCATCGTCATAAATAAAAACATGCTGTTATTATAAAAAGTTTCAATTAATACCGTAAATAAACTAGGCAAAAAAGAAAATGAAAATCAGTTCTAGGGTCAAAAAACCTAAACCAAAATCTGCTCTGTTCTTAGAGAATCTAGCTTATACGTATAAAAACCCGCTTTCTATTTGCTATCATAAAACTTTTCAGCCCCTTTAATCCCACGAAAATTGACATAAAAGGTTAACATAAAAAATCCAAGCCACCAACAAATTTACTAGTATCATTCAATAATTTCCAATTCAGCTAACTGAAAACATAATTTCCCAGCCCATGTAGATAATTCGTCACAAAAATTAGTCGTTACTCTATATTTCACTTCTCGAATAGAATAGTCACTCAAACATATCACAAATAAAAACCTTTTAAAAAATGCCAGAAAAAGTAGCGAACGCAACGTGAAGAGGAGATATAAGAGCTCGAGAAAGGTACCTTGAACAGAAGCGGCAACTTTCCGGTCACTTTTGCGAAGAGATCGGAATTAGGAGCTCTGATAGGTTCGGCCAACGGGCAATGTTTCGATTTCGGCCGCTCTAAGGCTCTCACGGTGAAAACTTGGGAGAAGAGAATACGTAAGAATAGAAATGTACGGTAAAGTAAATTTCAAATATCTAAATATTAATTAAACTTAAATTTTATTTTCGTATTAAATTATGTGTTGTGACACAAAATAGTCCACCGCCAAATATCAATGAAATTCTTGTAAAATATCTATTGTAACCTTGTGCAATATCAATTTTACTTTTTATTTTTTCAAAATTTTTTAAAATAATAATTTTTATTAATAAATTTATAAAAGTAGTCATATTACTATTTATTTCATCAAAAACGTCAAATAATATATATTTGTACAAAAATACCTTACAATAACTAAAATCAACTTAAGTCACGCACATTTTTTATTTTTGTGCACAATTTTTCCTCCTAATCTACCATATTAATTGACTTTCATTCAACACAATTCAATATCAAAATTAAACATATATAACAAAGAAATATATATATATATATAATTTACTTATAAATATCTTCTTTATTGAATATATAAATTTTGACAGGAAAGATTCAAAATAATAAATGATAAATAAAGAGAGAAATTTTTTTATATTTAGATTGGAGGATATTTTTATTCAAATATATGTTGGACTAATTTGATAAATTCATTAATAAAAGTAGTTATTTTTAATTTTTTTTAATTTTTATCTGTAAATAGAATTGCATAATGAGTTAGGAAGAGAATATGAAAAACTTCAACCAAAAAAAATAAAAAATTTCTCTTATTGTTATTTTTCTTCTTCTATATATTTATGTTAATAGCTTTTCACAACATGTTATTAGCACAATTCAAGTATTAAAATATTTATATTTATAACTAAATAATTGTATTATATTATTATTGTATTATTATAGTATTTATTTAATACAATTATCCTAATGATTATGTTATGTGATTAATAATCAATTAAATCTTTTACATCAAAAAAATAAAAATAAATTATTGAATATATTTTACTAATGTTATTATTGCAACATGAAATTTGCAAATAAAATGAGATGATTAAAATTTGAAATTTTTAAAAATCAATCATAAAATCTAAAATTTTAAAACATGAGTAAAGAATGTCATTAATTATTTTTATATTTCTTTTTCAATAAAATATCAAGCAAATTCTTTTATCTTTTATATTTCACTTTGATCCCTATATTTTATTTTAATTATTATTAAGTTAAAAAATTAAAAATTATTACAAAATTTAAATTTGAAGTTCTAAAATTTAATTTTTATCCAAAACCAAAAGTTTTAGTATGCAATCTTAAATTACAACCTATTAGAACTTGAAGTTCTCATATTAAAAATTAAAACTTAAAGTTCTAAGAATAATTCAAAAGTTAAAACATGAAGTTTTAAATATTAATTTTTTATATTAGAACTTAAAATACTAACTTTACAAATTATACATGAACTTGAAATTTTGAGTATGTTTATATATTTTTAAAACTTGAGTTTTAGATATCAACTATTAGATTAAAACTTGAAACTTTAAGTATATGTATATACTTCGACTATCCTTTTATGGTTTTTAGATGTTAAGATGCATTATCAATATCGTAAGTTTGGAAAATACCATCCAAAAGACGAAAAAATAAATTTCCTTACAAGATAAAATTTAAAAATTGTGATTTTTTTCGTAGTATTCATTTGGATTTAATTATGACAACTAGAAGGATATATTCCCTCCAAAATAAAGACAAAATGCTCCACAATATTGTGATATTACAAAACTACTATTAAATCTAACTCAATTTTATTTATAAATACTTTACAACTAAAATTAATCAGTGAAAATATCATTGAAGATAATATACTAGAAAATACATTCTCTATTTTTATACCACTAATGTGATACTATAGTATAAATTTAAAATTATTTTATATTTTTAGCTTATTTTAAATTATGTTAACTTATTTGTTAAGCATTCTCAAAAGTAAATATAAACTAACATTCAATGGCGAGTGTAAATAAATATGTTAGTAATGGTGAAAAAGACACATTGTTATTTATTCAACGATCATACCTTTTTTTAGTGACAACACATAAAATTTAAATAACAATTAAAAGTAGAATTTTAGAAATATCATAATCGTTGTCATCATTGTGATATAAAATAACATTAATTAAGTACATATTATATATCAAAACATTAAATATAACTTTAACTGATACTTTTAAATATGAAAGAAAAGAACGATAAGATAAATTTTATTGATAATAAAAATTAACACATAAAAATAAAAAAAAAAATATAGTTGAACATAATTATAATTTAACTATTATCTTATTTATATTAATGAGGATAAGGTATTTTTCATGCAACATTATTAATTCATCTTAGTGTCTATCATCAATACTCCCTATTGTAACTTATACTCTGTCATCAGTCTAATATTGTTTATTTATACACATTTGATTGTGTTGTATATATTTTTATAGTTCATCCACAACATATAAAGATGAGACTCAAATATTATTTAAAAATTTATGTTAATTTTAACTCGTCTTCTATTATTAAATATCTTAAATTCTTAATAAGTTATTTATTCATTGCATGTTTTGTAGATTATCATTTTGATAAGACAATTTTTTTGTTATTAGGTGAAATAAAAACACTTCACAAAATAAAATTTGAACTTTTTTAAAAAATAATTACTATTTTTTATTTTAACTTTCGTACTAATCAATTTAAAAATGAAATAGAAAGAATAATATAATTTTAATAAATTATAAATTAATTATCATATACATTTATTGATAATATAAAAATGACTAAATCATATATTTTAGATACTAATATACAAAATCGTGTAGTTGTTATCAAAGAACAATCTAATCAAAAGGTAGCATATAAATCATTTATTTCATGCCCAACGAAATTAAAAGTGATACAATTGAGAGGGAAGGGTTAAGATTGAGTGGATTTATCGCCCATTTCACTACCATATATGCCAAATGTCAATGAGATCCCTAGTAAAATATTTATTATACCTTTTATCTTTCATTATAAGCAAAATCGTATAATTTTTTGAGAGAAGAATAAGAAAAGCTTAAGAGTTAATGAGTTATTTACAATAATATGTAAATTTTTATACAAAATTTATTTGAATAATAACATTTGGGTCCTAAATTTTATATTTTTCATAAATAAAAAATAATTTACTCATTTGTATTAGATAATTGAGTAAAAGACATGCGAGTTCATAAAATTTTGCCAAATAAACAAATGAGTTATATTGGCTTCAAAATCTCTCATTAACATCTTAATCCATTAAGTTTAAATGTCTAACTAAATGGAAAGAAGGATAATATTAAACATTTATAATTAAAGATAAAAATTCAAATTAGTGCATAAATTTCAAGTTTTTAAATATAATGAAAAACTTTTATTTAATTACCAAATAAAAAATATTAATATTTTTCTTTGACATGTTAGCTGTCATAAAATTACTAAAATATATATATTATATATTAATATATTCAATCAAGTAAATATTAATATTAAAATATTAATATTGAAGACCCGACTCAGTCCGTCTTAGACCTAAATGAAACTAGGAGATACGAGCTCATCGCGAGTTTAGGCCAAGCCTTAACCCATCGTAAGCTAAGCTTGTTGTGAGGCTATTACAAATATGTTTATTATATTAAAAATATATTTTTATTATAAATTTATATTTTATTAGTAAATATTAAATAATTTATATAAATAATTTTGTTCATTTATATATTAAATAATTTTGACTCTTTTATTTATAATGAATTTGAACTTATAACATTAATTAAATTATTATTTTTTAATTTTAAACGGGCCCATTGAGACCCATGGGCTAACCTAAGCACATGCTTCATTCCATGCTCATGAGCCTCATTGATTATGCCGGGTCTTTTTTTTTTTTTTTAACTATGAATAGTACAAGTCCAATTGATCCTACTCACAAGCCAGTGTTTTCCACCTCTATCACGAACCATCCTACCCATTTTCAACACATTTTAAGAAAGAACCAATTAGATAATTCATGTTTTGTGTTAAAATTATGTCCTGTTTAATTTTTTTTAAAATAAATTTACTAAAATTGTGTCCTATTTAATTTTTAAAATATTGATTTATTATGACTTATAAGTCTATTATTATTATTTATGTTGATGTATCAAGTCGTGCTATACTTTTAATTTTTATAATTCTGTTTATTAAAATTATAAATTATTACTTAATTTAATTGTTATATAATTAGTGTAGTGTTGTTTGTTTTTTTTTTTTTTTTATTTATAATTTATATATTATGTTTGAAAATTTAAGTTAATTACTTGTGGTTGTCGAAGCACACGAATTAGGCACGAACTTATTTGGACTTTCATGTCATGTCAACGTGATAACTTTTTTCATATGGTAGTCACGTTGGCATCCTCTCAATCTAATCATCCCCCCAGCTCACTTTATACCTCTAAATAAGGATTTGTTTACGGTATAAAAAATTTTGTGTGAAGAAAATTTAAAATAATTTTATAAAATTTAAAATAAAAAATATTAAAATATATAAAATAAATAATATTTAAAATATATAATAAATAATACTTAAAATATAAATAAAAATTAAAAATAATTTTTAAAATTTTTAAAAAAATAAATATAAAGATACATTTACATAAAAATAAATATTTTAATCCTAAATTAATTAATTATTTTGTAACATAATTCTTAACGATAATATTAGGGATAGAAATTAATATTATAAAATTATATTATTATCAACTCTCTCTCTTTCTCTTACACACACGCACGCGTAAGCGCGAACACGCTATGCATACACATGTATATATTTTTTAATTTTATAAATTTTATTTTACTTTTGTAAAAAGATAAACCTATAGTAATGAATAAATTTGTACAAGAATATGTACCTATAATATTACTAAATTCTTAAAATATAAAAATGCTAATATATTAAATTAGTGCACAAATTTATTATAAAATTTATATTTAGTTAAATATTTATAAATTTATCTTGTTACGTGTCTTCTAACGAAGAAGAATAAAGAGTAATACTATATAATGTATGGAGTAATTTATAAAGTGGATGATGAGTTTCACAATTTTAATAAAAAAAGTTAGGTGACTTTTGAAATTGATAATATTACTTAAAAGAAGATGCAATCATTGAAAGAAGTTACAAACTTGCCCCAAAAAGGGCAAATCGCCGTCTGTGGGGATCGAACCCACGACCACGTGGTTAAAAGCCACGCGCTCTACCACTGAGCTAAGACGGCTTTGATCGTTTACGTACTTTTAAATATTTTTATAGTATATTTTATTAAAATTAACTCGTGTCCAAAAATTGCGACATGATTATTTTTTTTTAATTTTTTTTTTTTTACAAGATAACAAGTAATTTCATATGCAAAAAAAAAGTGTATTTATTCTTTATTTATTGGTAATATTTGACTCAATATCTTAGATGTATTTTTATATTTTAGAAATTAATCAATAAATCACAAAATTAATAATTACATGTATTTAACCAAATTGACAATGAATGGTTAAAAATAATTGTAATTCTCATCAATTGATAATTATCAACAGACTAAGGTTTTTAATTGATAATGAATAGCTAAAAAATATAATTAAAAAATTTTATAATAATATTACAATCGATTTGAATTATTTTGAATATTTTATTTTATTTTAAACTATTTTTACTTTTAATTTGAATTAAGTTAATAATAATTCACAGAGAACCAATAACAATTATCAAGGGTTATTGTAATATTAAAATGAGTAAAAATTAAATTTTAAATATTAAATTAATCAAATAATGATATATTCAACTTATTTCTCATATACTTTAGTTCAATCTCACTTCTTGGTAAATAAAATTAATCCATATTTCATAACTCACAAGTAAAATTGATAAATAGTATCTCTTAAGTTTATTAAATAAAATATATTAAAATAAATAAATTTTAAATCATAAATATTGACAAAAAGTTATTAAAGAATTTATAGTTTCTTATGTTACAAATTATTAAATTAATCTAGTAAATTATGTAAACAGTCCCGCGAAAAGCCCGTAAAATTATTACCCGACCCGACTTGGCTGGGCTTTTTGATGGGCTCGGCCTGTAAAGCTGATTTGACATAAATTCATTCTAACGCAGTTTCCATCTCTGGTGAGTGGTCATGATTCCAATATCGACGACGCCGTCGATCTTCGTCAAGCTCCCGCAGCGTCTCCACAACTTCCGGACTTTCGTCAACGCCAAGGTGAAATGGGTTCGCGACCCGTTTGTCGACACAGTAGTTTCTAAAGAGAAAGACTTGAGACAAGTTCTCTCTTTCAAAAATCAAATTGTCTCTTCACCGTCCAAATTTCTCCCCTTCTCAGCTCTTTCTCCTCTCAAATCCCAACTCGACCTTCCAACGACGGCCCTCAAATTCTTCCAGAAATACCCATCAGTTTTCACTCAGTTCCAGCCCGGTCCTTCCCTCCCTCTTCATATCAAACTCACCCCGCAAGCTTTGAGCGTCCATAAAGAAGAATCAGCCATTCATGGCTCGCTAACTCAGCGAAGTGACGCGGTTAACAGGCTGGCGAAGCTGTTAATGCTAACTAAGGCGAGAAAATTGCCTTTGCATATCGTCAATAGGTTCAAATTTGATCTGGGTCTTCCCTATAACTACGTGACTTCCCTTCTCACCGATTATCCAGATTATTTTCAGGTTTGTGAACAATTAAGAGCTAAATTTTAGCATAGTGATATTTTAGAGTAAACTTTATGGGTCTCTTACTACGTTTTTGTGATAATTTTCAGGTTAGTGAAATTGAAGATTGTAGTACTAACAAAGGAGCGCTCGCGTTGGAGCTGATCTCCTGGAGGAAAGAACTTGCAGTGTCGGAAATGGAAAGAAAAGCATGCTATGGTGATTTTTTGAGTTTAAAGAAAGGAAAGTGCTTGAGATTTTCAATGATTTTCCCAAGAGGATTTGATTTGGAGAAGAAAGTGATGAACTGGGTTGAGAAATGGCAGGAGTTGCCATACATTTCGCCTTATGAGAATGCATTTCATTTGGCGCCAAGTAGCGACCTGGCAGAGAAGTGGGCTGTGGCGGTTCTTCATGAGCTGTTGTGGCTTTTGGTGTCGAAGAAGACGGAGAGAGAGAATTTGTTCTGTTTGGGAAATTATTTAGGTTTTGGTGATAGGTTTAAAAAGGCTTTGGTGCATCATCCAGGGATCTTTTATGTGTCTAATAAGATAAGGACTCAAACTGTGGTACTTAGGGAGGCTTATAGGAAAGAATTCTTGATCGAGAAGCATCCATTGATGGGAATGAGGCATAGGTACATTCATCTTATGAATAAATCAAGTGATAGAAGGAAGCCAGTTGGTTTTGTAGCTTTTGGATCAAAAAGGAAAGGAAATGTTAATTTATCTCCGGATAGTGATAAAATAAGGAAACAGAGCTATAACTGCGGTTTAGGAGGAGATGGAGAGGACTCAAGTATGTCATCTGATGCAGGGATTGAAGATGTTGTTAGTCATGAATCAGTGAAGATGAAAATATGATAAGTAGAGGATAAAAGTTTTGGAAGCATTGCTTGGCGAGAGGACACTGAATTTGCTATCTAAGAAAGCTTAGTTGGGATTTCCTGGCATTATTTGTGCTACTTATCAGGCGGAAAATGGATGCAAAAGCAGTAACTTTATAGGAGGACACTGATTGGGTTATATTGATTGATGATAGAAACTAGAAAGCATTAGCCTAAAATGAGGTAGATGTATTTTCTTTGGGAATTCTGGCAGAAAATTTATTTAGTGGACAGAGGGCGATGATATTTGTGTTGCGCATTTTTGGTCACAAGAAATGTGGCATGTATTGAAGAAGGCCTGATGAATTTATTAAACTATGCGAAAAGTGAGAGCAGATTGTTGATTAGTCACAGTAGCTTCCATCTTTCATTGATGCAGGTGCCTCATGACGTCCTTTGTGACTTTTTGGGTGGTTAGTTCTGTATTTCCTCTTCATATAACTTTTTCTGTTGCAAAAGTATTGTCATGACAGGCCCTAAATCAACGGTTAAAATTAGTGTGAGAAATATTGAATAATGGTGGATCACACTACGTGTAACAAGACATTTTAGCCTCGTCCCATCGCAAAGGCAAAAGAAGAATTCATAGGCATAATGAGCCTTTTGGCCTTTGGCTTCCAAATATTTTCCATTGATATTGGGGCACGTCACCACAAGTATATTTGTTGAGAAATCATTCTTCAATGCATTTTACTGTAGATATCATTTACATTAGATGTCATTTTGTGATTGGATTGGCTTATCAAGCCTGTAGCATATGTAGATGGGATTTGATCTTGAAGAATTATTTACGTTTTGTTCTGCACTCTGATGGTGCTATTAGAGTATCTTATATATGAACTTTAAGATTGATGATCCGTCTCATCCACTGTTGCACCTTATGTGCTCATAACGGTAATAAAATAATCTGGCAGTGTAAAAATTAAGCATTTATTTCACGTTACTCGAATTTGATAGTCAGCATGAATATTCCATCCTGTGAGTTATATTTTATCTCTCTGGCTGCCACTTGAATCCTTATTTTGCTGTTTGGATCTTTGACACACAATCTATTTCATTGAAGTTAACTGGGTTTTTTTGCTTTTCCTAGTCATCAGGTTGGTATATTTACATCAAGCAGCTGGCCTCATATATGTTGATTCTTTTGCATAAATGTGTCTTCATCTCATAAATTTCACTTGCACAAAGGGTTTACAAGCATCAGAACCTGAATGCTTTTGATGGATTTATGAAATGGTAAACTCTCAGGTCCTTAAGCAGCAATGAGAGATGAAGGCTGTATTTACATGTAAAATTTTGAATCTTACGACTTTGAGATGTATAAAAAGTGAGCTATAAAAAAAAAAGATCAAAGATTATGGTTTTGTTGGCCATTAATTGAAATTATGTTATCAAAGTGAGGATCTATTATGGGAAGCTTCAAGATATCTGAACAGAAATGTTTTTCTTTTTAGAAGTTTTATAGTTGAAATTGCATGGTAGTTGATTGGCTTCCTCTCTTTTGTTGTATTCTGAAACTAAAAAAGAGACTACAGATGAAGTGTATCTTTAGCTGGTCACCATGAAAAAAGTCATGAAAGACATTTAATGTCCCTTATTGGAACACAGGTTCATGGCAGTCATTTTGAAAATGGGCAGTTTATGGAAAAGTTAATTGTTGGCAACATTTGTTTTTCAGGTTTAATGAGCTTTGTTGCAAGAAATATTAAACTAATGGGTTTGTAAAGAAGGATGAGTATGGTTTAACCTCATTTTGGCTTTTGCTTGATGTTTTTCCTTTATTAGAGTTTGGTTCTCCAGAGAGATTTGTTGAGCATTTCGCTGGCAGGAGTTGCTGCTGCATAGCCAGACTTGATGCATGATTGCTTTGTTGCTGTGATGGTAGTTGCTTCAGAGTCGGTAAAAGGTATTGCCACCTTTCTACAATACTGTGCATACTTGAGGTCATATACTGCAATTTGTTGTGAATCAGCATTTTCCAACTTAAGCTCTACCTTTCTTTTGGTTGACAGGAGAGTAGGACAAACAATTTTAGAAATAATGTGGAACTGATCTTTATTTCTTTTTACAACCTTCAAAACCCCTTGATCCAAGGTACAAAGTATGTTATCATACACAGGATATTAGCTTCATTACCATTTGGATTTTCTCACATCAAAGGGAAAGCAAACTAGCGAGAAGGCAGAGATACAGCCTAAAACTGAAGTTTTGCTCTTTATCTATACAATCCAGAATGCCAGTCTTTGAAGGTTTTTCTATAAAATCAGTGACTGCTCAAAAGAAAATCTTGCTGGTTGTACAGCTGTGGGAGTCACTAAATCATTGTTCTCAAATCTAATGATATTTTTATGTTTTTCATCTGTCAGATTTATTATGATAGCATGAATTTATTTGGTAACCATTCTTGTTGTCTGATGCTTTTTCTGCAGCTGCTTAAATGGTTAATTGCTTTAGAGAAAATTTTCAGTTTTGCAGCACCTCAAGATTTCAGTGTAGCTACTTGGTCATGTCTCCTCAGCAGTCATAAAGATGTTAATGCAGAATTTATGACTGAATTGGATTGGGAATTTCAATATTGTTCACATGCTTTCAGCTATGACCGCTTGGAATAGAAGTTTGTCATTGTACCAATATCCTTGAAATAGTTGGATGAACTATTGATATGCCACATCATGGAGCCCCAAGTGTTCTGACGATTAATGGGACTAGATGAGATCAATATTTCAATAATTGCAACTCTAAGAAATGAACCAAAGTATAACTAAAATATTATTCAATAAATAGTTATTATGTCACTCAGTTGTATTCTTTGAATTATTGAGATCTGACTTGTTAATTTATTGTCATACAAAAAGAATGTTCACAAAAATGAGTAATATTATGTTAATTCTTGTTTGTTTTTTACTTGTACGTTGTTGAATGTTATTGCTCTTTTATATTGTTAGTTGATATTCTTAGTTATTAATACTCAATTGTAGCCACTAATATTTTTCAGTTCTTCATCAATAGATTCATAGTTTCATACACAATATCACCATAAGATAACCTGTTCCAGTCCAGCTAAAATTGCCTACCAATTACAGAGCACTTAGCCCCATCAAGTTGTCTACAAATCTTTTGGGTGAGCCAATTGGGGTGGTGATTCTATTATTGATAGTGTGTTTATATTATGTGAAGCAAATTTCATTCGGGTCATAGTTTCAAAACAAGTGAGATGTCATAGTCCAAATGACACCCTCTTTTGCATTATTATATATATATATATATATATATATTTAAAATGGAGGTGTTATAATTTTAAATTCACAATTATTATAAAATACAGTAGTTTTAAACACGTGTTTATGATAATTTTATAGGTATGTATTATTATATTTAGTATTTTGCAAACAAATTCAAGATTTAAAACACATTATCTATCTACCAAATGTGAATTGAGTAATTGGAATTAAGTAGGGGAATATGATATATTTTATATTCTTTGAAAGAAAGCAAAGAAAGGAGCAAACGTGCGTCCTACCGGTTTCCTACTGGGTCGTGCGTCATTTGTTTATCAATAAAATCCAGTCGGAGCAGAGGAGGCATTCTTATCCCATCCCATCCCATCCCTTCCCTTGTCAACATTGTCAAAGTTATTGACAAGTAATACATGTAGTCGGTTGCACGGGTTCAGTTGTTCTTCTTATCATCGCATAGTTTTGAAGTAGGGGTGAGGAGCGGTTTCGGATAGATTCGAAACCACCAAGAACCAATTCTAAAATAATTGTTTTTGAATCAGAATTAATTTTTTAGGATAGGTTTTGATTTCAAAAATTAAGAAATTAAAATTGAATTAAGAAATCGATTTAATTTTAAAAATTAAAAATTATTTATTTATTTTATTTTATATTTTTAAGATAAAATAAATATTAATACATTTTTAATGAATTATTCAATGAATGAAATAATAACATTTAAAATTTTTTATTAAAATTACAAAAAATTAATTTTAAATAAATACTTTAAAGTCAAATATAACACGTAATATTAAAATTTATTATTAAATTTATAAAAACGTAACTCTTACGTAAAGTATTATCATATTTAGTTAAACAAATTATTTATTAAAGAAAATAATTTTATCTATTGAATTACATAAAAAGAATTAACTAATATATTTGTAATATTTTATTTAACTTAATTTTTCATGTTATTTACATAATAATTTAATAAAATCGTGATGAATATTTATTTATTTAAAATTATTGAATAAACAAACAATTACTATAAATAAATATATACATGTTATAATATTATTCAATATATAAATGTACTATCAAAAAAATAAAATTTTTTTTTTATGATATATAATATTAAGTCAAATAATAATATAATATATTTTAAATAAATTAACATATATCAATTTTTTTATAAATTATTTCTATTATCTTTCAATCACTTAATTATTTATTTATTTATTTTATTATTTTTATAATTTAATATTATTAATTTAAATTTTAAATTTTTTTTAAAATTTAAAATTATAAAATTAAAATAATTAATAAATAAAATATTTTATTTTAAAATTATAATTAAATAAAATTAAAAAATAAAATATCCTATAAAATATAGTAAATTCTGATCACGTAAAATCGGAATTATTTGCACACCCACCCCGCCCGACATCCAACCAGTATCGCGAGATATCGGTGATGAGAATTAAAAAAAGATGGTGGTTGTTACTTGTACTGTAGTACGAAAAGAAGCGTGTGGGGACAATCAATCAATGAATCTATGCCTTGTCATGTTTTCCACATGGGGGCCCCACCCCATGTGATCCGACAGCTCAGGCTGACCCTACTACATGTCGTGTTTCAGCATGTTGTCGGGCAAAGACGTGTTTCACGTAGCCGTAAGTTTGTTGCCTGGAATTGACTTTGTCGTTCTCGTTCTCCTTTGAAAGCTTTATCAATGGAGGAATGAAATTACAGTTTATCAATACTTGTTTTCGTAAAGCCTGGAGCTAACTAGCAGTGATTATAATCATTTTCACATCGTATTTTACTACCATATATAATTACTTTTAAGCTTTAATATTTATTATTTCTAATAAATATAATAATAATAATTATAATAATATATTCATAATAATCACAAAAATTTTTACTCTTTAATAAATCATCTTACCATAACTTATAAAGAAGAAAGTCTTAAATATCTAATAATTATTTAGTAGATATATTATTAATTATAATAATTATTTTTAATTATTATTAAATTAAATATATTTAATGATGTAATTATTTTATTTAAAATTTTAAATATATTAATAATTAAAGTAAATAAAAAATTATTTATAAAAATAAAAATTAAACACCTCTAACAATTTATCCATGGTCATTAGGGTAATGCTCATTTAATGCTTGTTATTGTTGGGTGCTCAGTTCAATCAACTGGATTGCTAACAATTAAAATCTTATAAAATGAAGATCACAGTGACTGGACAATGCTCATTGTCCAGATTAGATAAGATGGAAACCCTGTGTAATAAATGCCTGTACTTATCTTCTATTTATTTTCAACTGTTAGTAGCCCCCTCCTACAGTCATTTCACACCTATTTTCCTTTACAAAAGCCAATGTGGGTTTGTTTCTTTCTTCTCAACAGAGTGGGAGAATTCTAGAGACTTTGAGGGAGTTTTTTCAGATTACAGATTAGGAAGACAGAAGAGAGATGGGAAATTTTGGAGAGATTGAAGAGGTGGAGAAAATGTTGCCAAGAATGTCATCATTTTCAGAATTTTCTGCAACAACAACAACAACAGCAACAATGCCAATTTTTTCATTGAATCATGTATCATTTGTATGCAAATCTGTGAACAAATCTGTAGAGTTCTATGAACAAGTCTTGGGATTTGTTATGATCAAAAGACCCTCTTCTTTCAACTTTGAAGGAGCTTGGTATGCCCATTTCTCGCTCTTTCTTCTACCCATTTTCTCTATTTCATTACATTTTCCATAAATTTATTCTTCCTTTCTTTTTGTTTCTTGGAGTTTACTTGAAAACCAGTCTTCAGATCCTAGTAACCTCACTCTTCATGGGTTCAAGGTGGTTGAATTCTAGTAAAAGGATACAAGAAATTTAAAGTTGGAATCTTGTTTAAATTATAATAATAAAAAGAGGTGCATCATCAGCATAGATCTTATTGTAGATATGGTAATTAAACACATTAACCAGTTACGGAATGTATGCTTTATGCCATGCTTTTTCGTATTCATGGTCAAGAACGTGCAATGTATGTACATAAACCTTATGAAAATTAATTATGATTCTCTGAGTTTTTTCAAAGTGTTTGTTTTTTCTTTTCTTTTCCTTTCTTTTTTCCTTTGAGTATAGAAAAGTGTTTAAGCAAGTTTCAAACTACCTTTCTTTTGTACTCCTAATTATGAAGTAAATGGAACTCAAACGTAATCCTCTTATAACACCTAAAAGATTTTATGATTAAACCAACCTACAACCACTTCTAATATTCTATTAAAGTATAAGAAATAAACAATTTCTTAGGAATAGAAAAAAAAAATATATTTAGTTTATTATTTGGAGGAATTCTTTATCAAACATATCTTATAATATTATCCAAAAATTTTGTAAGTTTGAAAATATAGAACTTCAAAAACCATAGCATCCATAATTATAGCTTAATTCATGCATAAAGTTGCAAGAATAGGAGATTAATTTCGAATATGATTATAGTTTATATATCAATCATAATGCAGAAACCAACAAGGCAAACATGTGGAATATGATAAACTTAAATGGTGACAACCAGCTCTTTGTTGGAAAGTTTTTGTTCTTTAATGAGTATGTCAAAAACTTTAGAATTGGCCCCCTAACAATAAAATGAAAGGATTAAAAAAATAGAAAGCATTATCATTTAGGCTCTAATATATATATATATACCTCTCTTAAATATTGAATTAAAAATTATTGTTTAGTAAACAGTCACTTATTTTACCTCACTCGCATATATTTAAATGTTAATAGTTTATTTTAAATATATCTGTAATTATATATTTTTTTTTCAGGTTATTCAACCATGGAATTGGGATACATTTGCTAGAGTCAGATAAAGTTGCAGAAAAGAAAGGGAAGATAAATCCAAAAGACAATCACATTTCATTTCAGTGCTCAGACATGAAACTTGTTATGAGAAAATTGGAGGAAATGGAAATTGAGTACGTGACTGCAGTTGTTGAAGAAGGTGGCATAAAAGTTGAACAACTCTTCTTTCATGACCCAGATGGCTACATGATTGAGATTTGCAACTGTCAAAATCTACCTGTTCTTCCACTTTCTTCTTGCCCTTTGAAGTTGCCTAATTCCAATGCAAATCGCACAACAACAACAGCGAAAACATCGTCATCATTCTTTGGTAAGTTTCTTTTATGCCATGTTCTTAATAGCTGCAATCCGATTGTTTCCAATTTTGATGTTGGCGGGATTCGAATCTCAAATCTTTTGTACTGCTGTAGGGAAGAGAAGCTTCGAGATGGCGTGCTCAGGAGAAGTTGCAGCTTTGATGATGGAGAATTTGGTGGTTGATATGATGGATATTTCAATGTGAAACGAGTTCATGGAGAGATTGATGTGATTATGGCAAATTGTTGTGTAAAATGTGTAACGAGAGGGTGAAAGTTTTGTAGTGTGGGAGTAAAAAAAAGTTGTTCTTTGTCGTGAGAAAGTTTCTTAAAGTTGTGTATTGTAAATTTGCTGTCTTGATGTCATGTATTGACTGCAGAGTTTGTCAAATGTATTAAAGTCATTCCCTCTACCCCATGCATTCTATGTAGCAAACTTTCCATGGATTTTACTTTTGAGATTGTGTTGCTTGGGTTCCTTTATGCTATAATATTCAAAATTTCATGCATGGATTCCAAGTGGCATTCAAGTAATGAATATTTTGGAATCACAAGCAATAATATCCCAGTTATCGAAGTTCCAATTCAGCATTCTCCATTAAAGGCATAAGAAAAGGTTATAGATGTATGTATTCAGAAGGTTAAAAGCTGAAAATTGATACAAAAAGGAAACACCATTGAGGTTTTTTTTCCCAGAAACTATGTAAATTGATACGAAAAGGAAACACATCATTGAGGTTTTTTTCTCCAGAAACTATCTGCTACATTTCAGCAGAATCAATTTGTTTTCACAACAATAGTACAAGACAATTTGTACAACATTATCAGTGTCAAAGTTGATTAAGATGTAAATTCTGCTTCAATACAGCACAAGTTAGATTCAGATGGAACCTATTTGGAGCATCCTCTAATGCTGTGCATGGAGAAAATTGGAATAAAAGATTTGGAAGGTCATGGCCGGGAGTCATTGTCTGAATGAAGTGTAAATCGCTACACAGCGATTTGTCATTGTTGAGTGAACTGAACTTGACAGATGCTTGGTTTTTTTTTCAGTCTTCGGAAGAAATGACAACGAAAACATCATCAAGAGACCATTTTCTTGGTTCAGATTTTTGTGAAGGGTTAATTATGGCACGATCTGTATTGGCAAGCCGATAGCCAATTACAATTTCCTGTCTTTGACGACCCCTAATCATTATATCATAGAATGAAATCTCTTCCTGGTCGAACAGGTAGAACTCTGCAGGTTTGATACACATCTCATTTCCCTGAAAAGCAGAGACCAGTCAGATGCATGCAACAGCCTTAAGTAGCTCTAAATATCAAACTAGAATTAAAAAACCAAGCGCACTCATACC
Source organism: Khaya senegalensis (assembly GCA_032402905.1). NCBI lineage: Eukaryota > Viridiplantae > Streptophyta > Magnoliopsida > Sapindales > Meliaceae > Khaya > Khaya senegalensis. The sequence goes on along the minus strand of CP135546.1, from coordinate 626,123 downwards.
ACCTAGAATTTGCATGAAGTTAACAAATCAAGTGAACAAAGCATTTTCCCGCTTACAAGTTATAAATTGGTCTGTAATTTACAGGCTTTGCAACTTCAATAGCAGATGGTATTAACTACCAATGGAGATGAAAGATCACATGTTAAATGTACTTTATGGCCGAGTGTTAAAATCCAATGACATGGAAATTAAATCCAATATCAAATTACAAGAAGTTTTAAGTGGAAATGACAAATAAAACTAGTTTTCCATAGCCAGGCAGAGAAACCTTGTGGGAACAATTATTGACCAAGTCTTTGGTTGGACCACAAGAATACACGGATATAGTGTCAAATTACAAAAATTCCAGGAGGAATTATACATTTTATACTTTGTTTTTACACTACTAAATGCACTCATACAGGTTGCTGTTTAATTTGGATTCTCTGTCTTTCAATTTAATATACCTCCACCATTGTATGACCACAGGTATTAAGCTTCAAAAAGGACATGATAGCATACCTCCTCTGCAAAAAGTTCCTCAAGAACACGATTTATCTGCTTGTCTTCAGCCACCATTGCCAGTGCCATACTCACAAGCTCATTTGATAGTACATAATCACTGATTCTGGACACTGATACCAGGTTCCTAGTCCTAGAATCTAGGATTTCACTGATAATAATTGACTTGTCTGAAGCTTGCTGCATTTCACGAATCCAGGAGCTGTGAGAGAACCCAGATAGCCGCAAGGAAGTTGATTTTGTATCTCTGTAAGGGAGACGTTTTGACTGTAAATCCACAACAAAAGAAGCTGCTTTTATCAGTACTCTGAAATCTAAGCACATGTTTCATAAAAATGCATTGAGATACCACAAAGAAAACAAATATGATATCCCAAAAGTTGATTAGTGTAAAACAACAATAGCAAAGTGATGCAATTATAAATTAAATCACATATTCCATTTGAAAGGTAGCAGTAGTAGTTACCTGTATGTCTCGAATCAGGAGAAGGGTGGCAAGAGATCGTGAGTCAGAGTGCACAATGGAGTCTTCCAGTGACTCATCTGCAAGAATTAATATCTGTCTGTTTAGAGTTAGTAATCAGTTGGAAATGAGTAACCTCAAGGAACTTCAAAGGTGCTTGCATTTGTTCAAACAAAGAAGAGCATTCGAAAGTCAACAATTCTTCCAATTGTGTACAATCAAGTCAGTATGTGCGGCGGGGAATTTTAGAAAGTTTTCTGTTTTAATTGTTATTGTTCCAGCTTCAAGTGTTCAATGCCATGTGGATTGTATTTAACAAAACAAAGTGTGGTGCATTCTCTTGAATGGTAAATTTCCTTGTCATAATAAGAAGAAAGATTGAGTCTAAGGACAAAAAATTATAAAATTTCATTGAAAAGGAAAATGGAAACAAATAATGAACCTGGATCATGGCTATGCTATCACAAATTGCACATATTTATAAAGCTTGACCTAACCAGCTGTTGGTCTTGCCTTTTAGAAGTTCAAGTTCTTAAATCCTAAGCTGCAATCCTGCAGTTAATTCCTATAAATAGGTGAATTTGCTTCTGTGTTGTGACAGGGAGAGAAAAAGAGAATACAGAAAATAATACAACTTACAGAATCAAAGGTCTCCAAAGGTAGATTTTCTAAATGCCGCCTAATGACAGCATTTCCCTCATGGTGCACAAGTTTTATATTCACTAACCCAGAGATGTCAAGTCCACCATCAGTAAGCTTCTTCTCTCTTTCCATTTCAGGAACCTCATTAAGCATCCACAGCTCTGAACCTGGAGCCAGAAATGCCTCTAGTACCTGACAAAATAAACGCGGACATATAACAGGTAAGAACTCAATTGTGAAATAAAAAAAATTCTAAATAAACATCATCATTTTCCATTATCAGTCCATGCTTAATTGTCCTTGTGTTTCTTCATTTCCACATATAGATCTTCAACGTAATAAATCTATACCAAAAGGTGAACTAAAGGTAATATAGAAGACTAAGCATATTACCATAATCATATCATCAATATCGCGGCGCCAACCACAAAACAATATCTTCTCTGGATATTTTGGAGGGTCAGATATTTTTGGGAAAGATCGCTTGTTCACCTGCACAAATGACTTGGCATAAGTGAGACAAGCAAAAACCATTGAAAAACACTGTTTTCCTGCAAAGCATCAATCTTATGAAGAAGAAAAACTAAAGTATCATTTTTCTTGTAGGGTTGAAGACAAATAACTGATGATTGTACGCAGAGGATATAAAACATTTTGTGATTGTTAACTTGAAATTTCACTGCTCAGTTCTCTTCTTGGTCAAAGAAAGCTGCAAAATACATGCACCCAACCAGTTATATGGCATTAGCACTAGAAAGGTGCATGAATGCTAACAAGGAGACCACAACTTTTACCTTTTTGCATAACAGAAATGATTTATCATGAACTTTTCAGATAATATTGAAGGAATGATTATCTATCCTTATGTAATAGGACACATTAAGGACACCAACAGGAAAATATAATTGATCCAAGCACATAAACCAAATATATGATGCATTTATGGATCCTTTTGAATAGAAAGGGAAAATCAATGCGAAGAACGGACTATTTAAAACCATTAAAGAATTAGTTTTGCAACTTTTCAGGTTGCTAAGTCTTCAATTGGAGAGAAAGTATTGAATTATTTAATTCGCTGCCATATAGAAATAACAAAGATCACCTCTGGAAGGGGACCTGGAGCATAAGTGTCATCATCTTCAGCTATAACAAGAATTTCATCACCCTCTTTTAGAACATAGTTATCGTCTGGATTTAATATTATCTTCCCACCATCAGCTGCAACCTTAATTCCACAGGGAATTGCATCTGGAAATGAAATCAACACTTCTTCAAAATGCAGTCCATCCAGTTGAGGCCACCTTTTTACGTAGAATTCAGCATTCTCAAATCCCAATATATCCTCCCATATCTGGCCAAAACAAGAAAATACCAATGATTAAAATAAAGGATAATCATACATGGGTAGTTAGAAAAGTGGAGATAACCAACAGTGACGTTCAGTTGGTTAAAGAGTAGCTTTGGCAACTTGGAGGTCTCTCTAGACTCGCTGACAGTCCCAAAGTTAAAAGAAAAGAAAGTTCGGCTACTAGTTAGTTTAGTTGGTAAGGCCTCTTGTTAATGTACAGGAGGTATTAAAAAAGTTAAGGTAGATGAGTGGCAACAAAAGAAGGATTATACTAGGCACAAACTCTTGCTTGAGAAGTCAATAGCAATGCAAATAAAAAGCATGTGGAAATAATAAGTAAACTGGTTCAGCTGATACGAAATAATGATCAATAAGTGCAAGAAATAGAAATTTTTTTTCACTTAGGTTTAGGATGCTGCTAATATGAGGAATCCTGAAAAAGCCATAAGTTTGAGGAAGTGAGAAAAGATGTATCAGCACATGATATAAAAACTTATGATAATAGATGCAGAACTGTAAGCTGCAGTCTATGCAGCAAGACCTGACAGGATATTTTTTGGTACATGACCTCTGAAAATAGGGGGAATTTTATCTAAAAACATGCATATAGTAACAGTGCATAAAAAATGTACAGCAAGTATAAAATTGAGAGCAATGATGCTCCCTTCATACTATCATCAATCACAGGCCAAATGATGCATCTTGATGATCTTAAGGATCCTGGAGATACAATCTAAACATGTAATAGAATTCAATGTGGTTGTGGTGGAAGCAGATTTAGCAGAATCCTTGGTTACTTAATAAAAATTTTCATACACAGAGTGTTGAACAAGTAAAGAAAGCTCATTTTTAGAAACCTGTGCAAGGCCAGGTTGCAGAGCACATTGTATCATCAAGCGTCCAATCACATCATGTGCAACAACTGTTTCGATGAGCTCTCCTCCAACAAGCTTTACCAGGGGTTCATTGTCAAGGTCACTCATCTCCACAACAACATGACCCCTCAAACCCTCCTTCACTCCTGTGAGGCTGAGCACAACCCTTAAAGCATGCGCATCGCTCTGGCAACAGAAGCATGAATGTCAAGTTAATGCTCCATGAGAAGTAATACAAGTGAGTGACAACCAAAGAAAATTGCAATTTTCTAAGACCTGATCTGCATTTTCATCAGATGCTAGTACAATGATAGCACGCGCCTTTGATACTGATACCTGTAAATAAAAGAAAAATTCAAAATTAAGAAATAAAGAGAGAATAGGTAAGAGGAAATAAAATAGAACAATGATCTGAATGCTCTTCTTTGACAAACAAAAATTTAACAGATACCTAAGGTTACCTTTTTTAAGTCAGCTAGTATTAGAGGACTGCCACTCCTGCATATGACAGAAGTCCCCATGAAGTCAAATTCTAATTTTGCTATGTCCAACTCCATTTCTTCCTTGTCTCTTTCTGCTAGTACGACAATAACACCGCCACCGACGCTCTTGTTTGCAACTGCTAACTGCTTCAAAAGTGAACCCTACACCAAAACAACATTTCTTAATTCAATTCCTTTAATTGTAAAATCTTTGACAGTTGAGAATATAGTGCTCATACAACCAAGATCTAGCCAAATCAATCCATAAGATTACCAATTTGTCGCTCCAACCAAGAATCAGTATGTGATTCTTTTCAATAACTTCACTCTTCCCTTTCCGCAGTGAATCTACCTTCTCTGAGATGGCATCTGAGACTAGTCCAAGCATCATTGCAAATATCAACATTCCTCCTGAACTTATAGAGACAGAAACAATCCTGGGCCCAGTGCCAACCATATCAGCATGATTTCCTGAGTCGGCTACAAAACTCCATGAAAGCCAAAGAGCTTCTGTAAAACTGCTGTCACTGACCGCATTCAATGCCAAGCCACCAAATATTATGAGAAAGATAGTTGCAAAGAGAAGTGCAAGCAGTTTCGCATAAGGATAAATAGAGAAACACACATCCACCCTATATGCAATTCTCTTCTTCAATGGAACCTCCTCTTTGTTATTCTTTGTTCTTTTTGAGAAATTCTTTATTTGGGGAAGATAATCAACATTTTTGTACAATACAAATGGCATCATGAGCGTGAATACCACAGTATACAAAGCAACGATTCTACTGTGAGTAATACGAAAATTGGAAACTGAGCTATCATCTTCAGAATGCAAACCTTCGAAGCTGTTATTGCCAGCAACGTTTTCATTGCTACATAATAAATGAAGCCTAAAGTTCTCTTCCTGCAAGAAAATCAGTTCATGTTCAGAAATATGAAAAGAAAAATAACTAAACCTGAGTTTGAACACCAATAGTAAAAGAAAAGAACTAAATATTATCATAGTTATTTTGCCTACAGATTTTGAGCATTATGGAGATGTAAATGAAATAATTTTCAATGATGCAATTATTGCAGTGCAGAATCTTTTTCTTAATTTTCTTTTCAGGATGCCAGCCAAAGTGGAGCTACATCTCTTCTATAGAAAATCAAAATTATTGTTATTATTCTGTATTAGGATAAAAGAGAAAGAGAAGAAATTTGTGAAAAAAAAATCAACATATCAGCTAGATGAGCATTTCTCTCTCTCATACTTGTCAAAGTATTGGAGACATGTACTAAGATTAAGATCAAATAGCATATCCAAATTATTAACTCCAGTGAAACAAATGAGATATGTGGCAAAGCACTTTCTTCTTTAATCGATCTCAAGCCTTGCTCTTTATCTTTCTCACTTTATACTTATAACTCAAAAAAAAAAAAAAAAAAAGTTACTGAAACATAACAAATTAGCTATCGTATTTTTCTAAAATTAAAACCTTTCCAATAATTCCTTTTCATTCTCATCATTTCAATATGAAGAAAAAAAAGCAGCAAATGAAGCTGAAATTCTAAAATTCAAAGTATCAACATACCTCTAGTTTTACAACTCTATCCCGCAGGTAAATAGCGTAACATACAAATAATATACAGTTCAAAATTAGCTGCAAAACAATTAAAACATAAAATATTAGCAACAGATGCAGTTTATAGTTTACATTTAATTTCAATTCACTGATTTTTCTCGTTAGTTTTCGAGCATTTTAAGCTAAATTAATAATTTGACGAAATGCGAGGAACTACTGACCGAGTAAAACATCAAGGAGGTCTTTAAACCATGATTTCTTGCAGCTGACTGACTTGCCGAACTCGACTGAGTCATCACCAATCCTTCACTCGCCACCGCAGCCGGCTTCTTCACGTCCTTCGTCTTCTTCTCTTCCTCCTCCTCTTTTTTGTTCGAACCCATTTCTTGAATCTTGTGCTTCTCATCCGCCACCTCAAATTCGAGCTTCTGCGATTTATTCCCTTTTACTTTAACCCGACTCCGACCCATATGTGAGCCCAAACACGACGGGAACATCCAATCTCTATCGTTAAAGCTACTGGCATTAAAACTTCCACCGTTACTAAAGCCGCTGCTGCTAGTAGGAGTGATTCTAATGTGAGACGACGACGCATCGGAGTCGATGGACACGCGGAGATCCGGCAGTCTGTCGTTACGACGTACGGCAGGGAAAAGTGGGCCAGGGAAGTGGGTTTCCTCGGATATTGTCTTTGATCTTTTCGGCAGCGGCGGCCTCTCTGTTTTCGGGCTCGGCTGGCTTGCCACCGAGACTTCATTGCTCTTTTGCATTTTCTATTTTCAGAAATTCGTAAGAGAAAATGGAAAAAATAAATTAAAATTGAATGAAATGATTTTTGAAGAGATCTGAAGCTGAGAAATTGAGCTTGAAATTGACCATGAAGAAGACGCGAGGGAAGGGTGGTGATTGTTTGGGTTTGGGAGGATCTGGACCGTTGAAGGGTAGGTGGGGGCATGGCGATGACGTGGACGATCGAGATGAAAGCTTAGTTTTTTCGCATTGATTGCGGTGACTATCAGGTAGTCATAATACCATCCAGGTTCCTAAGTTTGCATGTTACACAAATATTTTCTATGTGTATCAAATAGGTCCCTTTTTTCCGTCGACATGACTGAAATACCCTTTAGTATTAGTCACATATCTGTCAAAATTCAGCATTCTAAGGGTAATGTTGGGCATTTGACGGGTGAGGGATTTAGTAGATACAGATGGAAAAAAAAGGTTACTTAAGAAAAGTAAACGTATAGGGACTCAAATGTTATTAACCATAGAATAATGATTATTTAGTTGCCGGTTTATTCAGTTTGGAAGTTGCCAAGTGAAGAGGAGTGGGTGAAGAGATCTGAACATGAACTAAGTTCGGTATTTGGTCGGAAAGGACCCACAAAATCAGAATTCTTTTTTTTTTTTTTTTAAATATTTTAATAAATATTTATTTTTAATATTTTAAAAAAAGCAAATTTTAAATAATTATATTACAATAATCATTAAAATTACATCAAAATTTTTGTTATCTCTAGGGCTTTTTTGTTAATAATCAAAGCAACTTGTACATTATAATTAGCTCTTAAATG
>CP135546.1:573160-618173 GCA_032402905.1 Khaya senegalensis | reverse complement strand
CATAATTTTTTAAAAATGCCATCAAAATTGGCTTTAACCCAGACAGTCAAAGTATGCTAATTAATAAAAAAATTAAAATTTTCCATATCATCCCTTTGCAAATGAGATAAATATATTGATCGCAATAACTAATAATACTTGATATGCGTGCATCAAACAATTATTTCTTATATCAACATCAATTATCTTCTTTTGTTTGACAAAAGAAAAATAGAAAATACAGTAAAACCGACATATAATATATATATATATATATATATATATATAATGATGTTCAAAAATTTCACCACAACAAATAGTCATTAATACATGTATGATATTCCGTCACCGTCATCGATGAAATTATGTATTAACTAGATTATTACATTATGGATTTTCAAGTTGCCCGTTCTCAATCTTTGGTCATTTCTCTTCCTCGAAGTCCGACATCTTTGCTGATAACAAGCAGTCATAAAATTAATAAATAAATAAAATAAAATAAAGCAAATTAAAAAACAAGGAATATATATATATATATATATATATAAACTGTCATTGAAATTTAATTTACCCGGTTTTGGCTTTTTCGTTATGTCCCCGCCGTTGGCCTTTGCGGTCCATCACCAGCCATGTTTAATATTAATAAACAATTCAAATACAAAAAAAAACCTAAACAAAAATTAAAAAGAATAAAGTGACTAAAACATACATACGTACATAAATACGCACAATTTTACCTTTTCTCTCGTATTTTGTCGCAGGGTTCCCTCTGGAGGCTACAGAATTTAATCGCCACAACCAAAACAAAAACAAAAACATCAATGTGTTTGCGACAATTAGAGCTGAGAGAAAAAAAAATATGTTGTTGTCAGCAATAAATAAATAAATACCATTTGCCGAAGTCTTTTCTGCTCTTCGGCTGATTTGGTTTCATAGGTGGGCTGAGTTTCATGATCAACACACAACAATAAGGCAGCCATCAATTGTCATCATTTTGCAACAAATATTAACACAAGATAATTTGGAAAAAAAAATAACCAATAAATTTTAAAACTAAAGTTGATAACAGAAAACCAAATACTTGTAGTTAATAAGTTTAAAAAAGTAATTGTTTTAGCATTATATAAAAGGTGATGTGTACAGTTATTTGCTAAAAAGATTCTAATAAAAAGAAACATGAGCTCACTGAATACAATCCATTGTTAGTTATTCAAATAATTTGCATACAATAAGAAAATGTTAATGGACAGAATTCTTACTCTCCCAAAACAGCAGCCCATTTTGATTATCTTGGACAAAAGATAAGTGAGAGAAGAAAGAATTCTATAATATACAGAGTGGATGAAGGAGATTTAAAATTTCTAATTCCATACTTAAGGTTCACATGTAACGAAATGCTTAGATTTCAAGCATTTCCTTATTCTCCACCTCACATGGAAATAACGATGATAAAGAATATTTTTCATTGTAGCACTTACTTTATTCCAAGATAATTTGAGTTAAAGTTGCTACAGATCCATTAATACTATTTCTAGGGATAATGAGGACAAAAAACAGTTTTTGCTATTATCCGTTAGAATTTAGAAAAATAATCTTGCTTTTAGGTGAAACTCTAAATTATTTAAAAAATGATAATAATTTATTTTTTGAAAGTAATTTCTCGAAAGTGAAATAAGGTAAAGGTTATTGACTCTGTCATTTGAAATCAAATAATTATTTTAAGTATTAGTGCTGGGAGAATGCAAACACAGGATGTGGGATTAAGTGTACTTTGGTATCATGTTATTTACTGACTTAAAAATTTATGTCTCTATTTATTGAAGTTATTTTATTCTCTCCTCTCTTTTAAGTAACCAGATAAAATCCTTTGGTTCATGTCGTCATGTTAATGATCATAGTTGCTAACGTAACCAAAATATGAAAAAGAATATACATCTTTAAAAATTTATTTTTATTTATAAAAAAATGATGCGATTTCTAAGTTAGCTAACTTTCTTAAAATAATATTGTTGGAGAATATTTGTAATAGCAATACTATTCTTTACAAGAATATTTGTAATAGTAACACTATGCTTTACAAAATATAACCTAAACTTATAAATTTAATTGATCAATTAAATTACATAGAATTATCATGAAATACAATATGATTTGACATAAGATCTATGATAGATTTATTTTAGCAAGTAATTACTATTTAATCAATTTAACTAATTAATTAAAATAACACACACAAAGCAAGTAAAGAAGACTGGCAATTTTTAGGTGGTTTAAATTTTCAAATCCTACATACATAAAGTTACATCCAAGAAAAATAATGCAGTAATAAATCAAAACGATACAAACACTAATAAACTTATAAAAACTTAAAGACTTTGTCTTTATGTTATAATTGTTATGTTGAATTTTTTAAATTGACTTATTTAGCGAAATTTTCTCACTTTGATACACTGAAATTCCTTCAACTTAGTAAGATTGGTTTAGTTGATGATGTTGATATCCCTTCAATAAATTCAGCAAGATTCCCTTATTTGATATTATTAAACTCTCTTTAACTAGCACAAATTCTTCTTATGAAGAATGTCTTATTTATCTTCTAAAAAATAATATCAAAATATTTTCACAACACTTAAAAAAAACACTCTCTAAGTTTAACAAAATAAAAATTATTCACTTATAATTTCTTACTAAATTTTTTGCACTTAAGCATAAATAATTATATGAACAATTTAGAAAAACAAAACAAGAAAACCAAGAAACAAAAATCTTGCTCAAGACTCAATGTGTTAAGATTTGCATAATTGGCATCCTTTTGGAAAACAGTGGTTAATTATTATATTTAACTTTCATGTTTCAATATACTATATTAGTTATTGTCAATCATTGTTCATTATGCATGCACTGTTTAGAATTTTCATAATAGAAAGATTTTTAGTTCTTCTAGTCTTATTAGACAATGTGCTTGTTCATGATTATCTAGAAACTTATTTTAAGATGTATTTTTAAAATAAAAAAAATACTTGACTAAATAGAGTTTTATTTAGAAAAGAATTCTTCATATTTAAGAAGATACATTTCTATTTAATTTAAAAAAATAATTCACACACAATTAGGGTTACATTTGTGCTATGTATATGTGTGTTATTTTATTTTATGTAGCAGCCAAGCGAGAGTGCATCAACGCCAAAAGCAAAGAGGGATTGTCGCATATTTGCTCTTTCTTTCTTTTTTGTTTTCTAAGTTGTTCATATCATTCTTGTGAACTAAAAGGAAAAATAATTTTGTGGATATTATGAGTCTATAATATCTAATTTCATAAATTTAGAGAGTGTGATTTAAGTGTTGTCAAGATAAAACCCCATACTTGTTGAAGGGAGTTTAACGGTGACTAGTAAGGGGATCTTATCAGATTAAGTTAAAGGGAGTTTAACGCGTTAAGGCATGGGGATCTCATTGAAAAAGGCCACTTAAAAAGATTCAAAATTATGACGATAAATATAAGAGGAAACTTTATTTTGTTTAAATCTATTAGTGTTTGTAATTATTATTGTCTTAGTATATTGTTTATCTTTAGGTGTGGCCTCATGGATACAAAATTGAGAAATCTAAACCACATTAAAATTTTATGGTCTTCTTTATTTTTTTTCACTGTCATTACTTGACTTGTTAATTGACTATAATTAGTTAAAATTGATAAAGTTTAACATAAATAAATTTATCATAATAAATGACGTCAACAATGCTTGCTTTAAAGCCAACAATGCTTGCTTTAAAGCCAACATTATTGCAATCACAATGAATAACATCTCCAAGGCTCAAGATTTCTAAAAGCTTATGATGAATTATATCACAACGAGTCTTTGGTTGATGCATGCTAAAGAGTAACATTGTTTAATTTAATTTAGGTAAAAATAATTCTCCATGAGTAAAGTATTAAACCTAAACTAACTGTAACAAAAAAAAAAAATCAAATTATATCATTTTTTGCTTAGGAAACTTCAGGGACCAAAAAAATATATCAAAATGAACATATGAAAGTAACCCGAGTAAAGGAAACCTTACACCTTACAGTATGCATGAAACTAAGACAACAAAAGAGTAAAACTTAAAGAAAAATAAAAACGATGAAGAAAATGCCTAGAAGTGAACAAAGGTCTCTAAGCAAAATGATATCTTGAAAATATATTAGCATCCTTAGAAAGATAACTCAAGATTTCAGATGGAGGATTACTTTACCAATTCAAGTCATTACATGTATATCGCTATTAATTTGTCTAAAAGAGTAGGAAAAACTAAAATTCATTTGAGACTGTAGTAGTCAATAGTCCAATGGTTATTGAAAAACACAATGAAAAACTCAAATAAAATATATCTAAATTTTAATACACTCTCAATAATTGAGATCTAATTTAATATGTGTAATTAATATATCTAATTTAATGCATATTGTAAAATATAATCTCCATTAAATAATGTAAAAAATTGGACCTCTTGATCCTAACATCTCTTCTTTCCACCCTCCCTCTCTCTCTCTCTCTCTCTATGTGTGTGTGTGTGAGTGTGTGTGTGTGTGTGTGTGTAAAATTTTCTATGTTTAGACTCCAGAATTCTTGAGATGTGAAAAGTGTTTATGTAAAAAATTAAAACTAACAAATAAAAACATATTAAAATTTGTTATGTCCTAGATGAATCGAAATCAATAAATCTCTAACTAATTAACTTAAGCCTAACACAAACAAACCACAATAATAAATTAAATTAATAAATTATAAAGCAACAAAAGTAAATTGAATATAATGATTTTTTATTGAATGAATACTTTATGAAGAACCTCTTTATAGATAAAAATCCTCTAAGCTGATAATAAGAGCTACCAAAATATTCTACTAATAAAGAAGAACTTATAAATGATGATTTTGTCTAAGAACTCTTATAATCCAATCCCAAATAACTTCTTTGAATGACCCACTTTGAGTTATTCCATTTTTAGAACTTTAAAATCTTTTTTTTTTTAATGAAATCCTTAAATGGCATGTTCACAATATTAGAATCTTTAACTACTAACACCTTTTAGAACTCTATAGGTTTTTTGGTTGAATTTGCAAAAAGAAAAAATTTGAAAATCTCTCAAGAATGTGATTTGTATTTTCTCCCAATAAGAATAATGTGTAATATGCTCAAAAAACTTAAAGAATGATATCTCAACTTAGAAAATTAAAAATTTCTAAAAGTGACATTAAAAACCTAGAAGCACAATTTGGGGTACTTATATTTACGCATTGGTGCTCGAGTGAATGTCAAGTGCAAGTCAAGCAAACTTTATAGATAACATAGCCACTTAAGCAAAAGTTAGGCATTGAGATACTGTTCATTTGTCATCATTCATTACTATTTACGTGTCACTATTTACTGTTTAAGCAAATGTCAAGCAGGGATAAGAAGCTAGCTTTATGTTCATTGATTACTGTTATTCATTGCAAATATCACATTGTTTATTTGTATTGTTCATGTGTGATGTTTGTTGCTCTAGCAAAGGTTGAGCGGAGGTCAAATGTTGAGTTTTTAAAGGACAACTTGATGCAAGCCTTAAAAATATTAATCTTGAAACTAAACAACTTGAATTATAATATAAATTTTTAAAAAATTTAAAATTTAAAATTCAAATTAAAGAACTCTGACCCAACAATTAAAAGAATCAAGAACCAATGATAAAAACCTTCACCTAATGATTTACTAACTACGAATTAAAAGTATAAAAAAAAAAAATTGAATACCACAAAATAGATCTCTTGATAAATTCATAAAATTCTTTAAAGAAACTAAAAAGAATAGCAATTCTCCCTATCTTAATTGAATAAAATTTAATATTTCAAATTATAATATTATTTAATCCTCTTTATATAAAATTTACAATTAAAATCTTAAAAATTAGGATTAAAACTCCCAATATAAAACAAATAGGAATAAAAAATTTAATCTAAAATAACTAAGAATAAAAATTTTAAAATAATTAATTAAAATATATGCTTATGTAATATTTCTAAATACATTAAAAAAACCTAATCAAAATGTCATAAAAATATATTTCAAATAAATTATACTTCATCTTTTATCTTTGTAATAGGTTCAATTGGCATTTAAAAAAAATTATTGTAAACTCGATATTGTTTCTCACCACAGTTGCTCGAGCGCTTGTAAAGCACTAAATACTATTTATTATCACTATTTATATAACACTATTTAACAATTATTATTCATTAAACTCAACTATTTTGATACAAAATGAACCAACATAAAATATGAACTTAACAGAAGGCTTTTTGAATTTCATCATCAACGCACATAAAAAAAGAAAATAATCAATTGTCATCTTTGTTCCCTCCTCATGCACATGGGCATAACGATGTTGGAGAATATTTTTCGTTGAAGAATTTACTTTATGCCAAGATAATATGAGTTAAAGTTGCGCTGGGGGAAAAGAATTGCAAGATATATAATATAGAATAATACATTTTCTAAATTTAAATTAATGTTTTTGTTAAAAAGAAAGAAATACCTTTGGCCCTTTTTTGCTCTGCTTTCCTGTATTGACTTTCTCGGCTAATTTGTTTTCATCAGCAGGCTTTCAGTTTCATGATCAGCACACAACAATAAGGCAGCCATCAATTGTCATCATTTTGCATACAATAGAAAATATTCAAAGATATAATTATTACAATTTGAAAACAGTAGCCCATTATGATCATCTTCAACGAAAGACAATTGAGAGAAGAAAGAATTATTCATAGTATCTACAATATATAGAAGGAGAATTAAAATTAAAGATCTTGTGACAAGTTCTCAACAATTCATCTAATTATTTAATTTTATACTTAAAAATTAAAACAAAAAAATGGTAAAATGTAATGTCATCAATTCTTCATTAAATTGAGTAATTTTTTCTTGGATTGGGGGGAAATGTGTTAAGTAATAAAAAAATTATAAATGAAATTAAATGATGTAATGAATTTTAATCTTCATAGGAAGTAAGAACATAGAAATTTGATCTATGAAATTAATAGCGAGGAATTTCTATCAAATTTGACACTTACAGAAAAAAAAAAAAAGATTTCATAGAATAGTATATTTAAAAAAATAAAAAAATAAAAGGGTTAATTTTCTTTTTCTCTTTTTTTTTAAAAAAAAATTAACTTATTTTAATATTCATAATGATACACTTGTAATTAATCATATAATCTCCTTAAGTTTAAAAAAAATGCAAAAAAAAAAAAAAAACCATCATATACCATCTCAATCCAAACGTTTTGTGTTCTTAACTAGGTAAGATAAATAATAAAATAAAGTGTATACTCTAAAAACATTAGTATGTACACTTTATTTCATATGCTTTCAAAATATATATAATACGTATGTCCTAAACTTTAAAAATTACACAAAAATTCTATAACCCTTAATTAATATTATTTCTATTAAAAACAAATAAATTATTTTAATTTGCATCAAATTAATTATTACAAATTATGAAATAATCTTATCTCATTGGTCAATTTAATTTTAAACATGATAATTTAATAATTTTTACTAATTATTAAAAGTTGTAAAATAATCTTATTGCATAACTCTATTTATTTATTTTTATTTTTGAAAATGAATTTTGAAAAACATGTAAGCAAACAAATTTTTTACTATATGGAATTCCATTTTTAAAAACAAAAGAAATTTCTTGTAAAAAAAATAGAATTCCAGTCTCTAAAATTTAACAAAAAATTTAATTTTACACTAAAAAAATTATGATATTATGGTTATTAATACACAATTAATGAAAATTCAAGCATGCTTACATTTTGCAAATTCTTTGATTCCCTTGAATTGAAACTAGTATTTTACATAAAGGCAATAGTTTATTAAAGTTAATTAAAGTTGCATTTCTGCTATAACATGTTTGGTATCTATTTAAAATGTATACAACCAATTTGGTGCTATTTCATTTGAGAATATTATGATTGATTTTGACCTATCGATTAAATTCATATTTTGATCCAAATTATGAACAAAGAATTATACTCTAAATGAAAGAGTTGATGAAATATGATATCACAAAAAGCTTTTTTACATCTCTACTTTGCATTATTCTCTTAAAAGGATTTTTTTACAATTTAATAAAATTATTTAATTTTATTATGTATTAAAATTTTAGTGTTTTGTTATTCTACGAAAATAAGATGGTGATTCTTTCATACAAACTAACATAATAAGGTTAAATTATTTTGTTACATGACATAATGATCATTTATATGGGTCGGTATCTATAATGTTTATAATTTTATATTTATAAAAGGAAAATTATTAATTTTAAATAAAAAAAAATCAAATTCGATTGCTCTCACACATTGGTTGTTGTAATGCTACTTTCATATTTTAATAAAGCTTAGAATTAATATTGTAAGGAGAAGAATAAAAATGAAAAAAAAGAAAGAAACAAAAAGAGAAGTATGTTTATAAAATCGATAAAATAGAAATTTCATGTATATATCACCATAGTATATATATAATACAAAGAGCATGCACAACTCCATTAAGCTTGCAAACTCTCACTTAAAAAGAAGTACTAGTGCCCATCAATTATTACTACTTCTCTTTGGTCTCTTCTCTCTCTGCCTAGCTAACCTAAGCCCCCAAAAGGGAAAAGGGAAAAGAAAAAAAAAATGATATACTTTGCACATAGAAATAAAATGAAGCTAACTTAATTAATTAAGACACCAACGAAACCCTAAAAAAATTATATAAAAATTTAAGTTTCTTTAAACCCAAAGATCATGCTTCAATTTATTATTAGGGCAAACTTTTGGGTCTTTTTCAGGTTTCTTCAACGAAGACGATGAAGATTGATAATAGTCGGGAGAATGGCGAGGAAATTCGGAGAGCATTTGAACAACTTCTCTCATTTTTGGTCTCTCAATGCTATTTTCTTGAATGCATAGCATTGCTATGAAGAGTAAGTGCATTGCTTCTTCTTTTGGTACGAATGTTAGCCTTGGATCAAGAATGCTCATTATTTCTTCTTTCCGACCATTTGTTGCCCTCTTGCTCCACTGGACAATATCGACCTCCTCGCCGAAATCACCCACCGGACGTCGTCCAGTGAGAAGTTCTAGAAGAACGACGCCAAAGCTGTACACGTCGCTCTTCTCGTCCACTCTTAATGTGTATGCATACTCTACAGAAAAAAAAAATAAAAAATAAAAAGAAAAATCAGTAATTCCTTTAATAACAATAATGTAAATATCTAAATTAAAATACCATGCATAAGAATTTACAAAAGTAAATCAATATTAAGCTTTAAAAAAACACATCTAATCCAAGTTTAGCAAATGCAAAGATTAGTTTCATATTCATGGGGCTGAATTTTAAGGCCCAGGTTGAAATCACAATTCCAAATACAACTTGAAGAATTTTTAGTACACTCACTAAAATTTGTTGATTTTTTTAATTGATATAATATAAGAAGGAAGGCTGAAGTTTCAAATTTAATGAAAACAAATTAAAATTATTATAAAAAAATAATTAGAAAACAAGAGAAGAGAAATTAGAAAAAAATTACATGGAAAATCAAATAATTTACTGGATCTTGATTACTAGTTAGAAAAAATAAAAAATAAAAAAAGAAAAAGAATTCGGATTCGGTCCATTTTGGATTATGGACGGTTGGCTTTCAGTTAAAAGATGTGTGTGCACAGTGTCGGTCAGCTTTCACGACACTCGACGTCCTGTCGTTTTTGTAAGAATGTCAGAAGGTCATATCTCTTCTGATTTGTGGACCCAACAAACATAATAAAATCAATTAATTAATTAAGCGACAGTGATCGATCTAGGAAATCTGATGTGGGTGGGATTACCTATAAAATTCTGGTTTTTGATTTCTCTGTCTGTCTTCTGTAGCACAAATCACGGGTGAACTTAGAGCTGTCACTTTAGCAGAAAATAGGGTTTCTTTATGTACGGTAAGTACCATGCATTTTTTAGGTTATGAGACCATGGGGACCGTATGATTTAGATTTGGGGGAAGTTGTACTAGGAATTAGTGGTCGGAAATCACCGGGATAGTAAGCAAAGCCATAGTAAATTGTAAAATAATAGCCACTATTTACAATTAATTATCAAATGGAAGACGAAGGATTATCTAACAAATTATAATTAAATTTAGACTGGAATTGCCTTTTTTTAAAATAAAAAAAATTAACCGTTAGATCTTCCGTGTTTGTAAACTAACGGCTGTGATCATCTGATATATAAATTTAAGTCGTTCCCCTCCCTCCCCCTGTTCTCCACTGATATACTGACCCCTAACCTTTCGAGGACAATCTAACGGCAGAGACTAAGTGCATGGTCCACAATTTTGACAGTTTGACACACAAATTAAACTAACTTTAACTGCCAGTGTAACTACCCGTCAACCTCTTTAGTACAATTCACAACGAAATTGAAAAAAAAAAAATTAATAAATTATTTTGCTATATTGCTCAATTTTATTTTTTTTTATGGAACGAAACAATATATTTTCTTACATTTATTAAAAAATTGTTATTTATAAATTATTTTTATACTTATAATTTTTTTAAAAATTTTAAGTTAAATGTAACATTTAAAATAAAATTTTGCTCTGTTATATATATTTTTCCTAGATTAAAACAGCAAGCAAATTAGAATGTAATAAGAAAGCGTATATGAGCTAAATGTACATACCAGGTGCAATGTAGCCATAAGACCCTGCAATTGCCGACATGCATTCCGACGCGCCGCCGTCGATCAGGAATTTGGCGAGGCCGAAATCCGCGACGTGAGCTTCAAAGGCAGAATTAAGCAGAATGTTGTTTGATTTCACGTCTCTATGAACAATCAACGGGGAACAATCATGGTGAAGATAGCAGAGACCTTTAGCTGCTTCAATGGCGATTTTGTACCTCAAATTCCACCCAAGAAATGCTCCCTTTTTGCAGTGCAGTGCTTCTCCCAAACTTCCATTTCTCATGTACTCGTAAACCAGGAGATTGGTTTCTTTGTTTGAGCAAAATGCTAGCAATCTGACAATGTTTCTGTGCCTGATGTTTCCCAGTGTCTGGATTTCAGCTCTGAAGCCATGATCATGGCTGTGAGTGCCAAAACCAAGAAGTTTTTTCACTGCAATTTCAACCCCATTTGGCATTTTTCCATGGTAGACAATTCCAGCTCCTCCTCTTCCAATCACATTGCCATCTTTGACACATTCCAGGATGTCTGTAACTGTGAATTCCAGCTTCTGAAATGCTGTCATTTTCCAGGAATCTGAATTGTTTTTCTTGAATGATCTGGCCCTGATTATGGCAGCAGTGGCGAAAATCAGAGAGCATATCAGCAGGCCTAATGCGAAAATAAGCTTGAAATCTCCGGGGGCTTTTCCCGGTTGACGAGTGATTGCGCTGATGTTGCAAGGATTGTTAAGGAGATTGCCGCAAAGTTGAGGATTTCCAGCGAAAGATGATGCATTAAAGACTGTGAATTGGCCTGATTCCGGTAGCCTACCGGAGAAATCATTGAAGGAAAAATCAGCAATGGTTAGACTTTTCATGGATCCTAATGATCTGGGTATGGCCTGGTTTAAGTGATTTCTTGACAAATTCAAGTAATTGAGGATTCGGACATTGGAAATTTCAGGTGGGATTGATCCAGAGAGGCTGTTCTGGCTCATGTCAAGGTAAGTAAGATGGATGCAATTTCCAATTTCCGGCGGAATTTCACCGGAAAGCGAGTTTCGGCTAAGATCAAGCTTTAAAGCTTGCCTGAGCTCTCCTATGGAACCAGGGATTGGCCCTGAGAATTGGTTTCCACTAAGTAAAAGAATTTGGAGGGAAGAGAAATTTGAAAGCGAAAATGGCAAAGGACCTGAAAGCAGATTGTTTGACAGATTGATCTGGCCTAATTTAACAGGTTTTGATGAACTGTTACCATTTTCAGGCAATGGTCCCGACAGATCATTGTTCTGCAACTCTGCCAAATTCAACTCAGGCAAGTAAATGAACCCATTTGGTATGCTACCATTCAAATAATTCTGCCCCAGCCTGACTCTTGTGAGACTATAACATGCACCGAACCCCTCCGGAATCGGTCCGAAAAGGAAATTTTTTAATAGAATGAGGATCCTGAGCTGATTTGACGAACACAAGTCAGGAGGGATTGTTCCAGTGAGCTTATTGGAGGACAAATCGAGGATTTGAAGCTTCCCATTCCGGCCAAGATTTTCCGGTATCACTCCGGTGAAGTTGTTCTGCCACAGCCCCAAGGTTTCCAGATTAGGCAAGTCTGCAACATAGTCAGGAATTGAACCATGCAACCTGTTCATGAAGAGATTGAAAAGCTTGAGCAGCTTGAGATTGATGAATGAATATGGGATTTCTCCGGTGAGTGCATTGTTGGAGAGATCAAGATTCACGAGGTTTGTCAAATTGCCAAGCTGCTTGGGAATTGAACCTGAAAGAAGGTTGATATGCAAGTAAAGAGTATCAAGCAGCTTCAGGTTTCCCAGCTCACGAGGAATCGGGCCATCTAATTCACAGCTTGAGAGATCCAAGTGAACCAAATTCGCAAAATTTCCAAATTCCTTTGGAATCCCACCTTCAAAAACATTGTAATAACCCAAGTACATCTCTCTCAAGTTTGTCAGATTGCCTAACTCACTAGGGATTTTTCCCGTAAGATCATTTCCGGCAAGCGAAAGATACTCCAACCCGACCAAATCTCCATAACTTTCTGGGATTTTTCCGTGGAAATAGTTGCCACCAAGATCCAAGTACCTGAGTTTCTTCAAACTCAGAATCCTAGCAGGAAGCAAAGCTGTGAAATTGTTGTCATAAGCATCAAACACTTCCAGGTTTTCCAGACTTGAGTAGTTCCAATCCAAGCCACCACTGAACTGGTTGGTTGAGATGTTCAGTGATTGAAGACTGCTCAAGTTTCCAATCTCAATGCTGCCTGTAAAATTATTTCCTGCAAGAGAGAGGTTTGTGAGTTTATCAAGTGCTGTAATTTGAGGCGAAACGGAGCCACAGAGATTCAATTCTGTCAAGTCCAACGAAGCAACTCGATCCCGGGAACACTGAATTCCAGCCCATGAACAAACTGAGCTTGGGTTTGAAGACTTCCAGGAGCTTAAAGCCGGTTCAGGGAATTCAAAACCTTGTTTGAGAGCAACCAAAACACGAAAATCATTAACCAAAGAAGAAGCAGAAGAAAAGCTTGTAACACTTAGCAGAGAGAGGAGTGTCAAAACAATGAAAAAGACCATATTTTCCAGGGAAATTTCTTTCTTTTTTTTTTTTTTCTCTCAAAGGAATTGTGTTTGGAATGACTTGAAGGAAAGACAAAGGGATTTAAGCACCTGGGTGATTAAAAATTTTCTGGGAAAAAAAGGAAAAGCAAAGGGAATCTCAGAAACTTCAAGTGTGTATGGACTTAAGGAATGAAACATCTTCACAGAAAGAGTCTTCATATACAAGCCCCTCCTTTTTCCGTTCTTTTTTTTCTTGCCTTTTCTCTCTTAAAGAAGAAGAGAATATAAGCTAGAAATTCTGCTAGAAATGGCAAATTGTTTGTGAGTTTATGTTTGTACGTGTTTCAAGGAAGGAAAGAGAAGGGTTTCTTCTTAATAATATGAAATGAAAAAAAAATGGAGATTATAAATTAAATAGTAAAAGAGAAATGAGGCGGAGGTGGATAACAAAAATTTAAAGGAAAGATTAGAGGACGGAAAAGTAAAGTTGATGTTCTCTCTGTCTTTTATTTTTATTTTATTTTTATTTATTTCTTTATTCATATGACAAAAATACCCTTTAGCTTTAATCAAAGGATGCTTCTTTATTTCTTTGAATGACTGATGATGGCCATGGAATTGCACTTTCAATCATTTAAAATGGCTGAATTTTCCTGTTGCTTTTGATGAATGACAACTATATACTCTTATTTTCCAATGAATACTTTATATTCTAATTGCAAAGAAGTGGGGAAAGTAATTGATGCATGCCATTAAAGCAATGCCGTTGTGTTTCATTGTCTCAAAATTAAAGATAGCAAATTGCACCAAATATGTTTATAATTTGTCTATGCTTGTATAGGCCAAATATTTGTAGTTTCCTATTTCTTTTTTCCCCCTATCAATATGGCAAAACCCATATCAAGATATTTAAATCAAGTTTGTAACATTTTAAAATTAAAAGAAAATATGATGTAAGTTAATTAAAAAAATTAAAAATTAATTCATTAAAATTTAATATTCTTATCATAAATTCAAGTGACGGTGTATATGTATTAAGATAAATTTATTATATTATTTAAAATAATATTTTATTTTTATTATTTAGACATAATTGTATATTCAATACGAAATAAGTATCAAAATCATATAGAATAAATAAATTAAATTCTATTATAGCTATTGTATGATAGCAATTTTTAAATAATTGCCATGACATAATAAAGTACATATCCTTGTGGTGGGATAAAAGGCATGTTATAATCTTTGATGATGCACGTCCCATTAAAATATATATTAAAATAAAATATAATTGTGATTTCAATTTTGACTGATCCTGATCACTATCATAACATTGTCAGAATCATATTCCCGGATAACAATTGGTTAGACTAAAAATATACTTAAAAATACACCAACATGCTCTATTTATATTGAGTATTTTGATGCAGAATGTTCTTTTAAAAATATATATGAGTAGCTTTGTATTACCCAAGTGTGTGTATTATTTAACATTGAGTTGGAAACATGTGCCTGCAAAAACAGGTGCTGAGTGTAAGAAGAAGCAAAAGATGATGATTATTAATATATCATTACAATGTTTTGGTTGAATGATCAATTGATAATTATAATGTTGTATGGATAGGTTGCATGGAAGAAGAAACAAGTGGCAGCCCTTCTTTTTTCAGCAACTTTATTCCTTCTCCTGCTTCCTTGCATGCCCTACAGAACTGAGCTGGCACCAAGACCAACTCTTCTCTCTATATTAAATATGCTACCTTGCTTTACTAGAAGATGGAATAGTCTTAAAGAGAGGGCTGAAAAGTAAAAGCAGGAGAGATTATATGTGTATATAAATGCTTTTTGATCTTCCACTTCAAAAGAAATGAGAAAAAGAAAAGGAAAAAGAAAAATCCATGACCCCTCTTCATCACATGGAAAAGAGTGCTTTTGTTCTATTAACTTGAACTGAAACCTCTCTTTCTCTCTCTCTTTAACAAAGAAAAATCCATGGCTTCTCTTGCATGGGAAAGAGTGCTTTTGTATTAACATGAAAGAGGAGGAGGGAAGCACTTTTGGGGCGTCTCTATCTGACTTATTGAAGGGCTGCTCGGTGACCCTTTTGAACGGTCATTTTCTGGCAACTCCCTTGTGTATTTTTGGGCATGCACAAGAAAGAAAACCCTAAATTTGGTCACTTAATGTTTAGCATAATCATAACAAATTTAGAAGCGTTATGTTTTAAGTAAAATCCATGAGAGGGAACATAACATATCTTAACTTCACTTTTGTCCTAAATCTTAATTTCATGTGTAAATATTTAACAAAAGCCATGACACCTCTCAACTTTAGAAGTCGTTTTTGCTTAACTTATTAATTAATTTATATCTATGATGTGATTAAATTCAAAGAGAGATGTGAAGTGATTGATGATCTTAAAATTTGCCATAAAGAAGAGAAAAGGCTTTGCAATAGCTATTCTTGATTGCTGGTCAAAGAATAGCTCAAGAATAGCTAGAAGTATAACAATCTAAAATCTATGGGGAAGATAAATGAATTTTAACTTCAAACCCACAAATTAAATTAATTATGTAATTATGAACTTTTTTTAATACTTGGATGAGTGCATCATCACTAAGTAATTATTATTAATATAATATAAAGTGAGGCACTCTATATCATATTGCATTGTTTAATTTAATATATACCACATTATTCAATTGAAAATTTATTTAATTAATTATATTAAAAATATCATAAAAAAAAAAAGATTGACATTCAAAATTATTAACTCATTTCCTATCAAAAAGGAAAATTTTTAAATTTAAAAAAAAAAATTATGCAATATATTAATATCTATGCAATTACTTTGGATTAAAGAAACAACAATTATTGTGTAAGATAATATAGACTTCATCAAAGGACAGTGGTAGACTTTCTATCCCCCAATCCATTATCTAGATTAAAAGTTAGGGAACCAGGTTCTCTATTGACTTTCACTGTAATTGTTCCTTCTTGGGTTATTGAATTATTGAAACAACTAAAGCTGAAAGAATATAAGAACCTTCAAGCTTAAAAAACCTTTGCAACCTTGCTTTGCTTCAGTCATGTGATTTAAAAAGAAAATAAATAAAAAGAAATTATTGGTATAACCTTCCACAACTCTACTTTCTTGCG
Source organism: Khaya senegalensis (assembly GCA_032402905.1). Lineage (NCBI taxonomy): Eukaryota > Viridiplantae > Streptophyta > Magnoliopsida > Sapindales > Meliaceae > Khaya > Khaya senegalensis. The sequence continues at coordinate 601,735 of CP135546.1, read as the reverse complement.
ATATTTTTCTTGAATTCTAATACTTTTCCCTTTTCATTTATATTGTATTTTGGTTGTTTAGTTTAAAATTGCCCGTTTAGCACAAGCAACCGTGATTCCATAAATAAATTTGAATTAGAAAAGTTGCCTCATCATCTTTGTTAGGCTCATTTAAAATTGAGATAAAGATATTTTTTAACACCAACTATTTTTAAAAAGAAAGTCATTAAATGTCAAATATTAGCAAATAAACAATGAATAAATATTGATTATTAAATAAAATATAATTTTTATCAAATATTTTAATTAATATTTTTTAAAAAAATTAAAAACTTAGTAATTTTAAATTTTGTAAGCATATATTAATTCTTAATATTTGACATTGTAAACAGATACATAGTCAGAAATTTATTTTTGACTAAGCTAAAAAAAAAATATTTTTAACCTAATTTCATAAGTTTCAATAATATAATAAATTTTTTTTATAAACAAATAAATAATAAACTTTATTTAGATAATAAAACGAGCTTATTTTCTTAAAAAAAAAAAAATTCATATGTGTATCGACATGTACAATAGAATAAAATCTTTAATGTAAAAAAGTAATAAAATTATGAAAATTGAGTCAAGCTATTTTTTAAAATATAAAGTTTATTTATTACTAATTCTAAATCAATACTTTCAAAAAAAGAATTTAATGCAAATAATCCTACGATTCACAAAGTTTTGATTTAGTAATTTAAGTTTTATAGTTGAAAATGTATGGCCTGTTGTCATTGTGATCAAACAATGAGTATTAATAAACAAATTAGAAACACTTTCAGAGTTTTTCGTTTCAAATAAATTTTGATATAATTTAGAAAGATAAACATTATTTTAAAATCATTAGTGATATAGTTCATCCATTATTAGTGTTCCAATTGTCTCTTAAAATTAATTAATAAAAATACAAATAATCAATTTTTTTTACCACACAAATCAATAATTATTATTTTTTTACCCCACAAATCAATAATTATTATTTTTTTACCACACAAATCAATGTTTATCTTTTTAAAATATAAATATAAATGCCTTCAAATTAGACCCTGAAATTAGATCAATTGTCATTGTGATAGATGTTCCAAAAGTTCAATGTCATTTGTGTGGGAACATATTTCTTTCATTTGGAATGTAGATTCTCAAACGACATTCATCCCTGTCGCGCATGAGAATTAATTTTTCTGGCTTGGAAGTATTTGATACTCGAATAGCATTCATTATCGTTGACCTAGACACTCCAATTAGGAGTATGAATATGATTGTATGTATCAACCGGCATTTCAAATGACCTATGGGGCATGAATTATGATGTTTGGGGCTTGCTGCATGTTGGCATGCCCACAATCAATGATTATCATATTGTATTGTATTCTATTGTAGTGTATGAAGGGCTATTTTCATGCTCAATGCCATACAGAAAGGGAAGATTTTGTCTATTCATCATTTAGATGTTGTGTTTTGTAGACAGGCAGGCCTGCCCTCGGGTGATATCTTCTGGGTACTTTGCTAAATTCCTTACCATATGCTTCCAAATGCTAAATCATATTTCATAAATCACCAAAATTCACATGAAAAAATATGGGGAGTGATATATACGGTACAATCATGTGACTATTTTATGGAAAATAATTTGAATGGTAGTTTTAAATTTATTGATTTTTTTTATATGAGTTTATAAATGTGATGAAGATATATATCTTTTATAATAATTAATTATGAACTTTCAAAATGAAGCATAATGCTTATTAATTTTTAATTTTTGGAAATTATAGTCGAATATCTCATGTTTAAATTATTTTTAAATAAATTATTTCAAAATAATAATAATTATATTTATAATCCTATTTTAAGAATACCCTTTACACATAACACTTATCATACTTGTTATTTAATCTATAAAGGTTTATCTTTTAATTAGAATCTTAAAATGGAGTTCATTTTATTGTCAATGTGTTATATTTACAATAATGAGAGTGAATTGAGTTGCAAGAAAACTCAATGATTTTGAACAAAAAACAAAAATTATTAACATTAAGCAATATGCTTTTTCAAAGATTTGGTATGAACTATGCATTGGTTGAAAATAAAAATGATTGATAGCCACACAAATTGCAATAATATGAAATGATTATGCAATAAGAAAATGAGAATTAAGTACAACAATTGACCATTAATCCCCAAAAATTTCTTTTTCCAAAGCATCAATTTGAGCCAATTATTAAAGGTGATCTACATATTCATAATAAATCATTATATATATATATATATATATATGATATTATCTTCACTTTATACTTTATAAAAATCATTAGAGGTGAAACTCTTCAATTTTAATAAAAAAATTTACTATATAAATTCGTTAAAACAATCTTCTAAAAAAAAAATAAAAGAGAAATCAATTATCACTCAATTACATATCTTTAATTTCAAATTTCAAAGTTCATTGGCTGAGCAATGATTATGTGAGGTAAAATCATCATTAATTTATAATAATAAGCTATATATGATCTCAACATTATGCAATTTCTCAATAAGCCACATTGTTGTGACAATTAAATTTCTTTTACACCTAAACTTTGAAGCTTAATTTGTTTAAAATTCTAGCACCAAAATCTAAATTAAACCCAATCTTTTATCATTGGTTAAAAGTAAAACATATGTTTACAATTAAAAAGTTGTGATTTTTAAATTCTAATTATTATAAAATAAAATTATTAATCATTAGTATATAAGTAAGTACTTATTAAAATGTTAATTTTTTTTTAAAAAAAAATTTGTAACGGAGTGATTTATTATTTAAAATGTAAAAAATTTACATAAATTTGTAATGATATATAAATATATAGTACAAATATTGTTTTATCATAAATTTTATTTATAAGTTATAAAATATAGTTTCTTGTATGTTAGTAAGATCTTTCAATAATATAAGAAAGACAATTCGTAGAAGTATCCTCGGCTTGTGTGTGTATGTAAATGATTTATAAATTAATATTGGTATACATAGAGGGTGAAGTAATGGAAAATAGTTTAATAATATATAGATTGAAAGGTCAAATTTCAGAAATTAAAAAAAATAATAATAATAAAAGTAAGGGCACTAATTGGATAATTGAGGGTACTAAACAAGAAAATTGTGAAAACATAATAAAAATAATAATATAAAATATCAGCGAATGGAAAGAACATAATTGTCCTTCTTTGACTATGTGAAGCACCAACATTTATGAAAAAAAGCAAAAGTATGCCAAAATGCAAAGATATGCTGCTGATCTAAGTGCTTTCCGGCTTGAATATTGCCCTTTGAACAACTTTGGCAATGCCCCCAAAGAGCTTTTGTGTCAAAAGAAAGTGCTTTTGTGAATTTGTGTTTTACTTGAAGAACAAAGCAGGTATCTTCAAGTTTGAAGGTGCATGGTTATACTGGCAATGGTCCTCTTTCTTCTTCTTATTCAACCATTGGAAAAAGAGAAAAAAAAAAAAAAAAGGGGAAAAAAATCAAAAATTAAATTAAAAAAAACAAAAGAAAGAAGAAAAGAATACTTCTAGTAGTCTTGTATTAAATCAAGAGTTAATATAAGAAATTTATCTATTATTATTATTTTTACATAGTTCATGTTCGTTTTATTTATATATATATAAATTTTTGAATAGTATATAAATATAAATTAAATATTTTTAAATTTTAATATGAAACAAATACTTTTTTTTTAATTTTAGTGTAAACTAAATTAAAATATCAAATATCTTATATTATTTTAAGAGATTTTATCAATCGATAAATTAGTATTCATATTTGATATCTTAATCAAATTATCATGAAAATAATTTTAATATATAATTTCATAGTTCTTGCATTACTTTTTCTAAAAATTTCTTTTCATCAAACAACTTTAAGAAGGTAGAATAAGATAGGGAAATAGGGATAATTACAATTGCTACAATTAGGGCGGCATTCTATTAGCTTCTAAATTAAAGTGTGCACAAACTACCCAACAAAGCAACCTTAGACTGCTCATACAAAAAGAAAAAGCTTTAAAAAAAAAAAAAAAAGGCAGTTCCCCACTAGTACAATAGCAGCGATTTGTAATTCTCAATGGATTGCCCACTAGAAAAATAGCAGTGCCTTGTAGTTCCCAAAGTGCTTTTTCCTTTTTAATTTTTTTTTTAATCATTTTCTTCCTCCTTTGATTCTTTGAATATAATGGCACTTCCATGGCCGGAGACCAGTACAGCTTTGGAAGCTATTTCCCAGTTGCAAGAGCACTTCTGTGTTGGAGCTGCATGCAGGGTACGAAATGACATCCTCTCTCTATCTGAGTTAACCTTTTGCTTCGGCTTTGCCTGGCCCATGCATGATGTGACCAAATTTCTGAACTAACAAATGAAAATTGCAAGAAACAAGTGTTCAGAAATACATCTCTCAATCATAGAACAGAGAAAACGAACCTAATTCTGAAAAAGTTGACAGAGTTTTTGGACCATTTTGTATAATTTTACGTAAAGTTGTCAAGCTCAAGTTGGCTTGACATTATGCAAATTAATAATAGAGGAAAATAAGATCAAAGAGAAAAAATTTCTAAAGAATTAATAATAATAATAATAATAATATAACATGAAAATTTTTAAACTTTACATATTTTGATGATATATGAACGTTCGTTGATAAAATTTATTTCATTTATTTTACGTTAATTTTAATAACCAATCAAATTTTCATAAGAAATAAGGTAATGAATTATATAAAACTCTGGTTAATTAGGTGATTTGGTCCATTAAGCACTTCCAAATTTTGCAGGACAAGAGTAGTGCTTTGCTCTTTTTGCCTTTTCTCTTTAAAATTCCAATCCAACGTCTTAAAAGAACAACTCCACGTATTTTGAGTAATACAAGACAAAAACACAACAAAAATTATACTAAATTAGACTTCACTTTGTCACTAACTCCCTCAAAATACATAAAATTAAGCAAAAGTAAATCAGAATTTTTAATTATATAATTTTCAAATGCTTCCAAAAACAATATCCCTTTTGGTAGATCGTGTTACCTTGAATATTTAATTTTTCATGCATGGTATTTTTGAACAAAATTCCATCAAACTACATGAAAGAAACCTCTTAATCTGCAAAATTTTTGTGTCCATCAGAAGCACTTTTGAGGCAAAAATCACTTTGAAAGATTTACCTAGGAATATCATAATTCTGTATGCATGGAATGCTTACCAGTAGAACCTCTTAATTTGCAAAATTTTTGTCTTGTTTGGTCTATAAATTGTAGCATATTTGTATGTCCAACGAGGTTCTTGCTTTCTATACACAATTAATTGCTATTCCTCGGGTACTATAATTTAGTAATGAGTGGATTGATTATTACTATTAAACATTTCGAATTTAAAATATGAACATAAGTCTCTCCTCTATATTTATTTATTATATCATATAAAAAAAAAGTATTAATTATTTTTTTTTCTTAAATTTATCTTGACCACAAGTACATACTTTTTGTTTGAAAAATCCTTAGAAATCTACTAGGCAAAGAATTTTGATAAATTTCAAATAATTAAAGGCAATTTTTTACTAAGTTTATGAAAATATTTTAAAGTATAAATATATAGAGAGAGATCATTAAAGTGCGGATATTAAATACAAATTATTAAAATACAAATGAAATAAATGAAGATATTTAAAGTACTATTTTAATTTATTCAAACATTTTAAATTATAGAAACTTAGATGTTAAAGTATGGTCTATATTTTATTAAAATTCGAACATTCACATCAAAGAAGCAATGTAAACATATACAAAGAGATTTGTAATATATTTTAAAAAAATAAAAATGTTATGTGTAATTTAACGAATTTTAACCAATTTTCTCTACTACAATACACTAAAAAGACCCAAAAAAGCTTCCATTATACATGACAATTTGTCCATAATATTTGGAATAAAATAAGTTGTATTCATTTGTGGCTTGTATTCATTTGTTGCTTGCTATCTTTTTTATGAATCACATTCATTCATGTGAGCAAGCATATTTGTATCATGTCATGATAAGGGGCACCGAAAAAGAATCTAAGCACACCAATGAAATGATGGAAGACTTAACACAAATGCAAGGAAACATAAGAGTGCAAGGCACTTCTATTTTTAAGGGATACCCTACAATTCTAGGGGCTCCATATCCCTATTTTCATAGCTTTTCTGATGATTCTATGTCCCCCTCTACAAAAAAAATGAAATCATGCATAGCATTGACCTTATCGAGTGGGACTGTTTCACCTTGCCTTCGGTGGAATTCCAAGTCATATTCAAGTGGGTTTGTCCACTCTGTCTTTTGGATATCATTATCACTCATACTTCATCACTCTATTTTAGAAATTTGTGGGTATGTTCACATGGATCCCTTTTTTTTTTTAAATAAAAATAACATAAATCATCATTTATTTTTAATTTTTTTCCTTTTTCAAACACTAACAAAATATATTAAATTTCTTTCGAATATTAATATTAACAAAATTTAAATTATAAATTTTTTTATACTACTCTAAGTAATTTTTACTATTTAAATCAACTAAATCAATACTCATTATAAACTATAAATTATTGTTAAAAGATAAATAATAGTGAGTAGAATGGTCGTTGTAAGTTATTACTTGAATGAACATACCAAATTTGTAAGCCATCCCTTTCATAATTTTCTTAATGCATTAAAATCAAAGGGCTACCCAATTGTTTATAAGTGAAATCTTTGAAAGCTTTATTTTCTTCAAAGTGGGGGCATGAATTAATTTTTTGCTACTAAAGTACACCTTTGTATTTTGCATTCATGAGTTGGAAAATCTTATTCTAGTCAATGAAGTAATTAATTTTTAGATTGCACGTGTTTGAGAACTAACAATTATAATTAATAAAACATAATAAGCACGACCACAATCATCACACCCACCATTATGTTCTTCACAACTTCGTGTGCATCTCTACAAAATAATTTCAAACAAATCCCTATTAACAAATTATGTAATTATTGGATAACAAATTAACCGAGTTAATTAATGTTGAGTTATTATGTGCTGCTATGAGACTAATCTAAAACTCTATTAGTATAAGGTTTTATATGGCATTAAGATATAATAAGTTTAGGTTATAATTGTTGTAAGATAAAATTATTAAAAATTAATATTAATTAAAAAAAGAGTAAGTTACATTAAAATTTAGTATTATTAATTTTTATTAGTTTTATTTTTAAATTATAATAAAAGTATGATAATTTCAAACGAAGCCTAAGATACACTTTTGACAAAAAAAAAAAAAAAGAAAACTCCATTTGAAAGTTCATCAAAAGCATACCCTAATAATATGTGCCATTATTGTAACTTTATCTTTAAACTTCATGGAAAAATTTTGATTGGGCTTTGAAATATAAAGGGCACCAATTGTTTATACCATTTACCATGAACAGCCCACTAATATTTTGAATACATCTCTTGTACATATGAGGTGAGATCTATTGTGTAAAGGTGGGTGTACTCAGATTAATATAGGTGCCTTTATCAGCAAGCTGCTTACCAATTAAATGCCCACAAAATTTTAAAATATGACATGGGCCATAAGTAATGAAATGTATTTATGACTAATTCTAGGCCCAACATAAAGTGGACCGAGCCTATGTTAAGCCTCCATACGGCGTCGTACTTAGAAACCCCCCTGACAAACGTAATAAAACCCTAATACCTTATTCCAACGTATAATATCAGCCCATACAAGTAATCTTAGCCGTCGACTGGCTATCCAAGAGACCATAAAGAACACGCTAGGGCTTCGTGACGGAGTGAATTCACTGCCGTATTCATTTGCTCCCAATTCCTTTGCTAATCAAACCAAGAGGTAATATCGTTCAATACCCAGTTCGCATTGTTTTAATGAAAAAAAGAAACATTTTTTTTCATTCTTTTGAGTATAATTTTTGTGGGCACAGCTGATCTGATTGCTTTCAAATGTTAGCTTGTATTTTTGTTGCATGTGTAGGTTGCATGATATTTATGTGCTTCTACATGTTGTAGATTTGTGATTTCTGGAAGAAATAAAAGTATTTTTTGTGGGTTTTAGAGATCTGATCTTTTTTTTATTATTATTATTAAGAGCTTATATATATATATGTTCATGTGGCTATGTTGTATGATGCTGTTGATTGATGATCTTCATAAGCTTTCACCTAAGTTTTCCTTATTTTGCTAATTTCTTAGCTTGTTACTGATTTTGTACCAATTTATTATTGTTATTTTTTGGAATCAAATTGGTTATTTAATGTTCTTGTGAATGGAAACATGTTGGTGTTGGGCATTCCTTGATGGATGATTTGTTGAATGAGATCCCAAAAGAAATGGGTGTGTGATAATTAATCAAGGCTGGAGTCTCGGAAAATGGCTCTATTTGCAAAAACCCGTATAAGGGTGTTTGGAAAGAAACACCTATGAGCCCGAGAATTGGCATAATTTTTATTTGCCATAGGCCTTTGGTTGGGGTCCATTTACAATTGTCTGTCAGAAATTGCTTGTAACATTTGACTGTTTCCATTTCATGGACATCCTATATATATATTGGAAGTGTTTCTTTCTAATAAAATTACTACATTCTTTTAACATTTAAAAATTGCAAGTTTACAAAAAAAATAATTAGACTTTAATGGTTTTTATTCAAAATTTGTTAGTTGCATTCTTTAATTGAGTTTCTTTTGACTTAATTATTATGGTTTTTTTTGGTCAAAGTTTTTAATTTAATCAATAGTTGTTTACAATGTTTATGATACTTTAATAATAATATTAGTGTACATTAAAACTACGTTTCTGCTAGGCTTTGCCCAGCCTTTTATTCTGATATTTTACCTTATCATTAACTCAGTAAACTTGTTTATTTAAGTGAATCCTTGTAGATATGATTACCTGCATGATTTTTGTGCTCTTATGCATGTTGTTTTCGGTTGTTTCGATTGATTTTATTTTTGAAATCTTTTTAACTATCATGTTTTGTTAACTTGAGTGTGTAATAAATGGATATGTGTAATTAATGTGGATTCGATTAAACTTGTATTCTTTTGGAGTAAAATAATCAATCAGTTTTGCAGTGAGAAGTAGAAGGAAGGATGTCTCATCGTAAGTTTGAACACCCAAGACATGGCTCTTTGGGATTTCTCCCTAGAAAGAGAGCCTCCCGCCACAGGGGAAAAGGTTTCTTACAATATTGAACTTTTAGTACTTTTAATTTATGAATTATTTGTTTGTTTTTGCATGCCAATTATTGGATTCTAAAATTTGTATTAGCATGCTTATTGTCCAGCTCGTGTCTTGACAATGTTTTTCCCAAAATTTTTGGGTTTAGTTGATTTATTGACTTGTTTGTTTCTTCTGCAATAGAAATCAATGTTTCAATGTTAGGTGTGATGGGGTGTCAAACATTATTTGATTTTTATTTAATGGAAGCTTACTTTGTTTCCCTTCTAACTAATTTATGACACTTTTATGTGCAAATTATACTCTATTTTCACCTTCATGCGCACATTATAGTCCATTATTGCTTTTATGTGCGCAACATGCCCTATGAACCAGTTTCTAATCCTACCTCATTGTAATATTTTCATTTTTTTGTTTCTATGATTTACATAAGCTTCCCAACATAGCATATGAGGCTTTTACCTTTTTTTTTTTTTTTTAAGGTATGTCTCTTTTGAGTCTAACAATTTAATTCCTGAATGTGCTAGTTGTGTCTCCCATGCAAGAATGATGAAACATAGTTATACTTATGCTTCAGTCCATGTTAAGTGTAATATTGTTAAAAGTGTGAGATCTTATGTACGGTATTTGAATTTATTTTCCAAGAAACTTGATTATTGTCTTTGTTGAGTCCCATTCCAAATATTTGAGAGTTAGGTTGAAGCTAATGCAACAAACTATTCCAGTTCAATTAAGTTTAGCACAACTTGTTTGCTGACATGAATGCTGTGAAAGTGCTGATGTTTAAATGAGGTGTTGTCATTTAGTCTCTAATGTTTTATTATCTGTGCACACTTTTGCAGTGAAGGCCTTTCCCAAGGATGATCAATCTAAACCATGCAGGTTAACTGCTTTCTTGGGATACAAAGCTGGGATGACCCATATTGTCAGAGAAGTCGAAAAACCAGGATCAAGTGTGTATAAGTTGTGATCTATGATTTCAATCTATTTGCTTTCATTTCTATTTTGATTTTGCAGTATGATTTATCATTTCTTGAAAACCTAGAGGAGAAGTTCTTTACTTTTTGCCCCTATAGATGATAATTATTGTATGTAAATGATTGGTAATTTGTTTCACCTTTGAAACTCTTTCCTGTCAGAACTCCACAAGAAAGAAACATGTGAAGCAGTCACTATTGTTGAAACACCACCCATGGTAGTTGTTGGGGTTGTCGGTTATGTCAAGACACCACGTGGCCTTCGTTCTCTTTGCACTGTTTGGGCTCAACATCTAAATGAAGAGGTGAGGAGGAGGTTTTACAAGAACTGGTGCAAATCAAAGAAGAAGGCTTTCACCAAGTATACAAAGAAGTTTGAAACTGATGATGGGAAGAAAGACTTTCAGGCTCAGCTGGAGAAAATGAAAAAGTACTGTACTGTGATTCGTGTTTTGGCCCATACCCAGGTATCTTTTTTGTTCATAAAAGTTTTAGTCAACCTATAGCTAAATTGAATAAGTTTTAACTAATGTTTCATTTTATAGATTAGAAAAATGAAGGGACTGAAGCAGAAGAAGGCACATCTAATGGAGATCCAGGTCAATGGTGGAACTATTGCTCAGAAGGTTGACTATGCATATGGTTTCTTTGAGAAGCAGGTTCCTATTGATGCCGTGTTCCAGAAAGACGAGATGATTGACATTATTGGTGTGACCAAAGGTAAGGGATATGAGGGTGTTGTTACCCGTTGGGGTGTCACTCGTCTCCCTCGGAAGACTCACCGGGGTCTGCGAAAGGTAGCTTGTATTGGTGCCTGGCATCCAGCTAGGGTCTCCTTTACTGTTGCCAGGGCAGGGCAGAATGGTTACCATCACCGTACAGAGATGAACAAGAAAATTTACAAGCTCGGCAAGGCTGGACAAGAGTCTCATTCTGCCTTGACTGAATATGACAGGTTTGTATTTTGTAACCTTGCCTTATCAATTCTTTGGTTATATAGATAATTCCATAAGGTTGTATACTGATTTCCTTTGATAACCAGAACTGAGAAGGATATTACCCCAATGGGAGGATTCCCCCATTATGGTGTGGTAAATGAAGATTATCTGATGATCAAAGGCTGCTGTGTCGGACCTAAAAAGCGTGTTGTGACCTTGAGGCAGTCATTATTGAAGCAGACATCGAGAGTAGCGTTGGAGGAGATTAAGCTCAAATTCATCGATACATCCTCCAAGTTCGGCCATGGTCGTTTCCAGACAACACAAGAAAAGGCCAAGTTCTATGGAAAGCTCAAGGCTTGATTTTCTTGTTACGAAAGTTCTTTATTCCAGTAATGTTAGTTTGGGAGCAAAGTAGAATTTGACACCAAATCGTGGTTTGAATCCAAATTTTTGTTATAATTTTGTTTTGGAGACTGTTTTATTCAACAACTGGATCTTTTTAGTCTCTCCATTTGGAATTTGTTTGCTCGTTGTGTATATAATGTTTTTTAATTCCTGTGCTTGCAGTCAATCACCAATCATCTGGATCTTCATTGTTGATTTAGGGGAAATTCGAATTGGAATTGATTGAAATAAGAGGTGAGTTTTCAGACAAAATGAAAGATTGGCAAATATATTTCAAAATTTATTTTACAAAACTGTTTTCTAAATGACAGGTAGCAAAATAATACTTATCTTTTGAATTATAAATTTTTATCTTCTTAAAGATGATTTATCTTAACCTGTTCAAAGCCTGGAGATAGTTTATTATTATTTCTTGATAATGTTATAAATTCAAATTTATATAAACTCATTATGTTTTATATTTTTACAAAGAATTCTTAATTAGGACACAAATTTCTGTAGAGAACTATTAATTAGAATACCAATTTCAATAGAGAATCAAATTAAAGATCCATTAATTCTTAAGCATGGTTAATTAACTATTTCAGTAATTAACCATGCCCCAAATCTATCATTTGAGAATTTTTATTAAAAGAAATTGATCCAAAAAAAAAAAAAAGTGATGGGTCACCAACAAATGAGGCTAAAAATGTGGCATGTCACCAATGACTAAACCCAAAAGATGAAAAATTAAGTGAAAAAAAAAAAAAAAAAAAAAGCAAACGTATGAAAGTGATAAAGAAGTAGTAAATCATGGAGTATGTGTGAATTAGTACTCAATATTTATGCATATTTTTTTTTTTGTGCAAGGATATCTTGATTTGAATTTTTAATTTTAAAATAATGATAAAAATTCTTAATTATTGATTGTGTTTAATCTAATGGTAGAGAGAGTATATAAATAATTATATGAAATACTACATTTTTTTTCACTTTGAATTTTGCTATTAGAGTATATAAATAATTAATATTTATGCATATTTTATTTTTGTGTAAATTTTTTTTTGTTATTATATAATTATTTATATTCATATATTTTAAGATTGACTAATATACATCAATATAACATTAGGATCATCAATACAAAATTTGAGTTCTTTTATGATCAATTTAAAATTTTTTAAAACTATAACATTAAAAGACTTACACTAGTTATTAAGTGAATAATAAATATTAATTAACAAATAAAAATAAGTATTTAACAAATATTTTAATTGCTTAAGCTGAAACACTACAAAAATATTCTAAAAAATTCTAACACATAATTGAAACTTTAGCATAAAATAAAATATTTAACTTCAACTTGAAACTTTAATCCTGTAATATGGAATCCTTGTTAGAAAAATATTGAAATTTCTTGAGTTTGTTTTGCTTGGAAGTGAAAAATGTTTGACAAAATGCATGGGCTTTGATAAAATTGTAGGAGAAGTGAAAGGGTGCTTGATTTGTCAGACTTGGTTAAAAAAAAAAATGGGAAAAGAAAAGAAAAATATTATGATTCAATATAATTTATCAGCGTCTACTTTAATAAGATTTGCAGTCATTTCATGGACCCTTTTTTTCTTTTGGAAATTGTCTTACATGGAAATATGGACACCAAGTAATCATCTTTCTTTGAATTTTGAAGTAAGCTTTTTGCATGAATTGCCCCCAACTTTCACTATGGATATAATACATAATTGAACAAATTTCTTATCTTCTAGCAATTCTTATATAAAAAATTGTCAGAAATTATCTTTCCAAGTAACAATTAAAAGACAGAAACCTGTGGTTTTGATTTGTAGTATCTTTTAATTTTATTATAATTGTTGAGAGGTAGGGAGCGAAAAAGAGAGAGAGTATGTGTAGCTCTCATAGGCTTTCTTTTCATTCTGAGACATGGTGATTGTCTTGTTGACAAAAGTGCTTTCACTCACTCATTATAACCCAAAAAGCATCTCCTCTCTCTCTCTCTCTCTCTCTCTCTCTCTCTCTCTCTCTCTTTAAGCTTCCTTTTTCATAATTTATATCACAACTTGTAATTTCCTTCCTTGCTCACCCCCAAGAGAGAACTCATTGAGAAATTATGGATTATCCTAATTGAGATAGTCCTATCATTTTAAGGTATATTTTAAAATTATAAAAATTAAATATAAAAATATAATTAATTAATTTTTAATTATTATTTTTGTTATTACTTTTAAGTATTTTTTTATTTTTATCAAAATTTTATAAATTCTTAAAATTTCTTAAAATAATATATAATAAAAATTTTAAATTTAAAAATTTAAATAAAATAAAATATTTTTTAATTTATAAATTTTTTTTCGTAAAAAAAATTTTATTATAATCACTCAATACTATAATTATAAATTTTAAATTTAAATAAAAACATAATAAAAAGTTATAACTAATTTATGAGTTATAATTTGAATATTATAAATTTTTTTTTAATAATTTTATAAATTTATAACTTATAATTGATTCAATTGGTAACAGTACAAATATTGTATAAAGTTTTCTAATGGCAATTGGCCTGAACAGGAGATTGTTTAAGAGAAAAAAGAAATTAAGGATAATTGTAGTCAATATTACAGTAATCTTTTATTATAGTATTATTCTAGTTTGTTTGTTTCATTTTTCTCATGAATCATGGTACTTCAGGCTTTGCATAGCTGCAAATTACCCAACATTGATTCTCATAATTATTTGTTTGATGTTAATCTCAGGAGTGCTGTTGTTAATTATAGGAGCTTTTTGCCAGTCTTATCAAAAGTCAAGATAGAATTCAATTTATTTTTTTAGCTCTCTTGAGTTACAGCTTAATCAAAAAGTGGGTAAATTTTGATTAAAGATAGATGCAGAGAGAAAACAATTAATATATATATGAGCACTTAACGGTGACAGCTTCTGAAAAGCAGAAGCAGGGCGAACTCTTCAAGTTTTTGGCTCTCCAGACAGGAAGGACCATTCTTTTTTGTCTTTTAAGTCTGTTTTCTTCAGACAAGGTATAGTATTCATTAAGTTAGGGATCAAGATCATCAACATGAAAAGAGTTAAAAATAAATTATTTTCTGAAAGGTATAAATTAAATCGATTGATTATCATATGACTTTGTCTTTATATTTTCTATGGGGGGTATAAATCTAGCTGGTCTGAGCTTCATTTTCTTTTAAAAAATTTTTTTGTGAATTGTGGGTGTCATGTTTTTCCATGGAAGAAAGTATCTGATAGGATTACAAGTCTAAAGATTATGTATTGTTCCTATTTCTCAGGACCAAATTAAAGGCCCTCAAATATTTGCTTTTTCCAAGAACAAATTTCTTTATATTTTGAACAAAACAGCAGTAAACTGGAAAAGGGTTGTTCAGATTCTTACTTCTGCTTCTCCATTTGGGTAGTAAGTATGGCTGCTTTTTCTTTTTCTTTTTTTTTTTTTTTTTTGGTGTTTTGTTTCTGTTTTATGTTTTCATGCCATATTGCCATTTCTGCTTCTGCTTCTGAAGAGTTCAAGAAGAGGGTTATTGAAATTTTCTGGAAATTTTAATCTGTTTTCTTCCCATTGTCACTTGCATTTCCAGCATCTGAAGTATTCCAGAAGAGATTTTCATATTCTAGTTCTACTTACATCTAGTCTATGCTTTTTTTGAGTTCTCTTGGTTTCCTTTCTAGAATTAATTACAGAGGAATTTCCTGATACGAGTTTTTCATATTTTTCTTTGCATTTATTTAAATCTTGCTTCTTTGCTTCACAATGCTATTTCATTATCTTTGGGTCTGATTTACTCATTTCTTCGAGCGGTTGAAATTAGTCTATTCTTGCCATTGGTAACATTAAAAATTCTCGAACTTATTATTGTTATTTTTAATTTGTTCTGCCTTGAAAACTCTCTGCTCTTCTAATCTTTCCCCTGTTTGTATTTTAAAACAGATCTTAAACAGTCTATGTTCGAACCTCCTTGTCATTTTGTTCTAGTCTGAACGTTCTGTTTCGAGACAGAGACAAACCTAAATCAACTGTTTCAAGGCACACAAATCTGAAGACTATGATTTTTCATTTAGTTTCAGAGTTGGTTTTCCTTGTCCACAGAACACAGAAAACACGGACAAATAATAAAGTTTTTTAAGGCATTCAAAATGAGACTATTTCAAGTGATTTATCAAATGATTTTCAGGTTTTCATGATCGTATACATCACATTTCATTATCATCAGCTCTTATCATAAAGTTTGATGGGTTTTCCTTTTTCAGGGCATCTACAAATTACAAAAGATAAATGCCTGGAACAACAGTTGTAGCCATGATCAATTCAGCTCCAAGCATGATTTGATCATAAGCAAGAGTCAGTCCCTCTTCCACAGTAACCAGAAATCAAACACCTAAAAAGGTGGTAAAGCATGAGTTCCAAAGTGTTCATTTCTGAAAGATCAAACCCATGGAACTTGTACACAAGTTCAGACCCTAGTCCATCTCAAGCAGTTGATCAGGAAGCTCCATTTAAAACCCATGGAACTTCCATGAATGCTATCTCTTTCGGATTTTTCGCGACTGCCGTCTTGATTTCAATGTTTCTGATCATGGCCATTTTCGAACATCTGTTTCGGCCTAGTCCTTCTTTCTCTTCTCCTCAAGTGATGATGACCAATGGCTCATCACAATCTGAACAAAAGAAAAACCTGGGTAATGAACATACAGTAAGTCTCTAAAACTCATCAGTTTCCACTGCATACTTGAACCCACTTTAAAAGATTCAGACATATATCATTTATTATCATACGTACATATATATATATATATATATATACACACACACACACACACATACATACATACATATTTGTAAAACGGTTCTAACTAGGTTAGCATTAGAAAGAATACATAGAGTTTGCTTGAATTGACCAATATCTGATCTTCCCGTTGACAGGTGTCGACATCATATGCATCAGATTTCTCGGTTTTGATGCCTGGACAGCAATATCCTACCTACATTGCCCAACCTGCTCCTCTTCCATGCCCCAGGGAAGAAATAAATTGGCCTTCCCATGAACATAATTTTGTGTATCCTTAGAAACAATAAAGAATTGCAATGAAGTATCACTCATGCTGTTTGTATATCCACAGAACAATCAATTCCTTGTGTGTCTAATATCATCTCTTTTGGGGAATTATTAGTTCTTATGATTACTCACTTTTTTTCATTTGATTTCATTAACCTCTTTCAAGACTGGTTAAAATGTAAGTGATAATTGCAAAAATTAGCCAACGAAGAGGAGAGGACATAGCAAGAAACAGGTACACATTTTCTAGTACTTCCCCATATTGAAACAATATCTTACCTAAGCACTAGCTAAAAGGCTCAAATAAGAAGCAAATCTAAATTTCAGAAAGATGCAATCCACCAACCAGAAACCATTTCCATCCGTAGTTACAACCAAGTTTCAGGTCTACATCATAATTGTCCAGAACAAGGAACAAGGAATCAAGAAGAGAGTGGGTCATGCCTATGTATTTTTACTATTGAGCATACCGTCAACAACACTGTTGGCTCCATATTCATGATATTGTCTGCACTTTCTTCAAAGGAACGCCAATCATATAACAATCACTAGCTTAGTTCACCATAATTCTCCCTACAACACTTAAGAAGCCAACAAATAACAGCCCATCTGGGAATAAAATAACGTCTGATTGAATAATTTCACTAAATATGCGAGTCTCTATTTCAGGCCGGAATTGAAACTTCAAAGTGAAGCATATCTGATATGAATTTTGCTCCCCAATGTCACATGCGCGAGTAAAAACTGCAATTGGGACTTATTCTAACTTTGATACCGGCTTGAAGTTCCCATGTGATATTGTTGGCACCAGATACTCCCTACTGGACAGGTCATTAAAATGGCCCACCATCCAAGTCATCAAAATTAGTCCACATGTGATCTCGTGTCATTCATAATATCTGGTCTTCTTCGGATCTATTAAGGTGAGGGATCTGAGAGTCGAGGGCGAATGAATGTCCCGTGATCGTGACGATGAAGAAATTCGATTCCATAAGAAATCTTTAAGGCAAGTATCCTAATAAAACTCTTAGCAGATTTCTATTTCTATCTAAAAAAGATTAAAAAAAATGGAAAAAGTAGTCATAAAACGAATTTTGGACAAGGTAAAACACAAAAAATCTTACTAGAAGAAGAGTCTCGTTAGATACCAAAGATAAAATATGAAAAAAAAAAAAAAGAAATCTTGAAAGGAATGGACGGAATTATTTGTCAAAATAAACTATTATATTCAACATTATTAGTGAGTGAATTTGAAGTATATGATATATAATTTGAACTTTTTAACTAAATAAACGTGTTTTGAGTTATAAAACTTAAAATAAATCGTGATAGGTTTCGTATTTACAACGAACAATATCTATTTAATAATTATTAAGCATAAACTATTACATATAGTATTAAAACTAACCCGCAACCCACAACATAATGTGTAAAAATATCTTATCTATAATATATTTTCACATAATGTGTAAATGTCTTTTTTATAATATATTTTTTGAATATTCTGTCTAACCTCTCACAAAGACATAAGATTTAAAGAGGAAAAAATGTCACATCTTACATTACTAATAAATGAATCTGAGATACATAATATATAGTTTAAGTTCGCTAATTAATTAAACACATTTTAAATTGAAAGTTTAAAAACAAATTAATTTATTGATTTAAGTATTGAAGAATTTTTGTCAGAAAATGGATATTAGGGTTTCTGCCAGAAAATCGATACTTGACCGAGGGGTTTTCATTGAAAAATTGGCACCCTGATCCAGTATCTATTTTTCAAGGATATCCAAGAAACCATGAAAGAATAAGAGCTCGTCACTAGAAAGATCGGACTCGACCACACTTTAGAGTTAAAGAAGAAGGATCCCAACAGATTTGTTTCCAGAAAAACAAATCAACAGATATAATTGCGATACATTCGAAAATCTGGTGCCATAAACTCATTCAGGTTCAATACCAAATCTTTCCATATAGCTTGAAACAGGATACCTACCTATCTTAATGCACAGATGAAACTGCTCCCCCAACACTTTGACACAAAATTCCACCTCCTATCTTTTTAACTCATCCAATTTTATTATTACTCGACAGTGTACAATAATCTGCTAAAAAATGAAGAAATGTATGCAAAGCACAATTCAAAACCAATGGTTACTCCTCTAATAAATAACTCCATTTACCCAAACAAACTACCAACTCCAAACAATTTTCCTCAATAAAACAAAGCAACAAACAATCAATCCCTACAACCAAACATCAACAATTTCACATACAATTCATTAACAATTTTAACAAGTAAACTCACAGAGAAATCATACCCATAAGTGATAATAACATTTAAATGCTTAATATGAATTGTGGCAAAATGGGGTTAACGTAAAACCACATAAAAAAAAAGGCCATATTCAGCTGTAGGTATTCCTTTGATTTGGGATTGTAAAAGAGAAGGGTTCTTAATTTTGATTCAAGAGTGAGCCATAAAATGTTCTCTCAGATAGAGTTCATATTGATTTTCTCCTTCATGTGCCGAAGTTCGAATCAGTTTTGATGCCAGCGAAGATGGACAACACATAAAGCAAATTAAAACTGAAATTGATAAATTTGATTTGTACAACCACTAGCAGATGCGGAGAGAGATACGCATTGAGTAATGGCAAGAAAGAACTTCGAGCTACGATGAAGATGAGCTCCGTAAGAAGGATGTTGCAGTATTATTTGCATGCAGGTCTATCAGAGTCCATAAGGCTGTTTCACTAAACAATTCAAAGATTTCTATAACCCGACTTCGTTAGCACACGAACGTGATGTAATGTTACACTCCGAATCCGTATCACAAAGTTTGGAACATTTAACTCAAAACTTTTGTATCAAACTTCTAGAGAGTTCAGAAGTTGAGATCAAACTTGATTGTTGGTGTTACTTGATTCAACTGCTGAAGTTTTTTAGTATAACTCATGAGGTCCGAGATTCAAGCCTTGCTCACCGCGCTAAAAGGCTGAAAATGCATGATCAAGCCGCCTAAAAAATTAACCACCTACAAGATAAGAGTTGAAAATTTGGTAAGATTAAAGTTCTGGAAGTATTTTAATTGCTATACTCCAAGCCGAAACTCAAAGATACTCGTGATCTCATAACCTCCATGGTTTTTAGTTTCATATTTACAGGTTCCATTTCTGTAGAATTTATTGCACGCCCACAAACGGAATGAAGATCCACGTACGTTTATGTTTCGCCATTTCTACATCTGACTTTGGCAATAAATTCCTTTAATTTTTCAATAATAAATCAACAAATTCTTAATCTCAAATTTGAGCAATCTATTCCCTTGATACCAGTAGTTTACCATCCTCACATATTTGGTACCAGACAGTTGAGTAAAAATACACATTAATGAATCATCACACTGCGGAGGATTTAGGATGGAAAATACCTTGTAACCAGATCGCAAGCAGCACTATTGAGAATCTACACGAACAGAGAATTACATTACAAGAGAAAAATGGTAATAAACACATAATAATACCACCATCCATCAAAAGCACTTTTTTCGCATCCTGCAAACTTCTTCACTAACTCACAAAAAAGCAGAAGTTAAACCACTTGTCTACCGGTCCCCTTTCTACTCTTTCTTTGATTCTTTCCTCGTGCTCTTTTTGTGTATCATGTTTGTTTGTAATTTTTCTTTTCTTTTCTTTCAGAGGCTGAGAGGAGGGGAGCAAAAAGTGGGCTAATGGTCCTCTAATTCTTCTTCTTCTTCTTCTTCATCGGGTAATATTACAGTCAACAAAGAATACTTAACCCGAAGAGAGATCCTGCCCTTCTCGACAACTAGTCTAGCTCCAGAAACAACCCAATAACCGGGAGTATCCTGTGGCCCTCTCGCCATCTCTGTTGTATCAACAAATTTTAGAAGCTTTGGGGCTTGGACGGGAACTGGAGGACCACCAGGGTATACAGCAGAGTTTATATTGACATCAGCTGGCCGTGGCGGTGGCTTCTGTACAGCGGTGAAGTGATGGCTGATGAGTGTTGAAATGAGGCCAGACTTGGCCGCCAACCCTGGTGATCCATCCCACTCTGGATGCTTGACAGCTGTAGCTCCCAAAACAGTTGAGAAGCGAAGTCTTAAGAAAAGAATATTTTTGAATCCATGATTCTCAACCTGTAATTGTGCTCCAGTTACAATAGAGAGATCCTCGTCAGGCTCAACAGGAGCAGTGCAGACATGAGAGTAATTCTTCCATTGAACTTTCTCATAGTATTTACGGTCATAATTCCCTCGTTGGTAATTGCCATTTGGATCATCTCTGAGTTGGAAGATCTTCGGAAGAGAGGAGAGGTGCTGCAAGTGAATGGCCAAGCGGTTGCTACTTCTACCTTCTAGATAAAGCCGCAGCCCAGTCACGGGCCTCTGACCCACGTCAACCTGTAGCTGGCAAACAATCAAATTAGATTCCTGCAGAAAATTATCAAGAATACCTAGATTTGGCACTCAAATGCAATAACTACCTCCCAAACTTTCCACCAAAAAACAACTAAAATTCCAAAATCAGAAATTTCTCTTCATACAATCCTTGGTTCGCAGACTCCTATACCAAACAAAAAATTGTAAAAAAAAAAAAAAAAAATTGCATGCCAATCAACACAATTAAGTATAACCCAATATATACGTTCTTAATTGGAATGTAAAGGCAAAACTAATGTTTAATCCTGGTGCTTTGGTCTAGGAGTACCAAGATTTCATTTGGGATTGTTGTGTTTCTGCTATGCTTTGAAAGTATAGTTGAAAAAGTGTGTGCTAACACTAATTTTTAATGGGAGACACATTTTTATATTAATATTTGACATATTGTGCTTCCATCCCATAAAAACTATGGTTCAAAATCATAACATTTCAATGCCAAACAAAGCCTAAATCAACTTGTCAAAAGCAATACCAGCATATGCATAACCCAATAAAATACCATGTTATTTTCTTAGACTAAAAGGCAAGGACAGATACTCAGAACAAGAAAGGCAGATATGGAGGATGGGTAAACAAAATGCACTAAATAAAGTATCCTAAGAGCTACTATATAAAAGATTAAAAGAAGTGACATAATAAGAACTTTCTGTATTCCTCCAATATTCTGGTTTGAAATGCTCAGGATATTCAAAGGTTACAAATGGGAATCTGGTGTCATTCTTTTTTTTTTTTTAAAAAAAAAAAAAGGAAAATTGACAATGTCCAACCCAGCATAAAACCCTCATGGCAAAAGAATCAAGAAAAGAATTGAAGAAACAACAAAACTTCAACCAGTGGAGAAGCTTTACCGGATTGGTATTCACAAAAAGCTTGGGCCCCATGAGACTGAACTTCAAAGAAGAAGAGTTGTGTTGCTTCCGTTGAGGACCAAGTGGAAGCTCACTGAACACTGGTGCCCATTGCCTTGGCAGCTGAAATTCCAGAAACTGGTGGAGTTCTGCAATTGGCAGTTTATCTGCAAGAGCAAAAGCCAAGCATGTTAACTCCATTAGTTAACAAATATTCTGACTGTTCTCTAATTAATTACACAAAAAAAAGCATGCTCCTTTGCAGGGGAACTATTAAACTTCTGCACAAATACATTCATAATATGCAATGCCACCCAGAGAATTATGACTTAATAATCATTGCTACAAATATCCTATTCCTTTTGCTAGGGAATTTCTCCTCGATCAGAAATCATTAGATAGCTACCATGGAATATTCTTAGGAAGAGGAGCTCTGATGTGGGCTTTGCAGGGGGAATAGATCTAGAAACCTTTGATTATGTTCTCTGTTTCAGTCATCAGGCTAATTTCTAGAAAGGAACAGCAAAATACATAGAAACATATGTGTTATTGTAAGCATAGAATTTTGCCACCAAAGCATGGAAATCGGTTTATGACTTGTATTTTGAATGAGATAACCATGGATAAACTAGCGAACACAGAAGCTTGGCTAAGAGTTAGATCCCAACAAATTAGGTATGCTATAAGTATTCTATTTTCCATTCACGAGATGGACAAAAGATAACATGACTTAGTGAGATGTTTTTGGGAGCACCTTAAATATCACATGATAATCAAGGTTAATCAAATAAAAGAAAATAACAATTTTAAAAGAGCAAGAAAGCAATGAATCAGACTGAACAAATCTAAGTAATGAGTATATTAATCCACATATGAACTGATCACAAGAACAAATGTGCCATTCAATTAATAGACATTTTGAGGGCATAAACACCCTAAAAATGAAAAAGCATCCAAAATTTCTCTGTACCTGATGAATCACCACCAAACAAATGCTTTTATCAGGAAAAAAGATAAGCATGGAAGTATCCAAGAATTTTCATCAAGTGCAATGCAACTGCTTAATATTTTATCATGTAAAATTAGATGCTTTTGATATGCAAACAGAAGAACAGTTGTTGCTCACATCGTAAGTAGAGATTTATGGCATGGCTTAAGAATCCACTCCCTGGGACTCCATTTAATAGGGAAGTAATCGGGATGAAGGACATTGATATCACATCAGGTTCAAATTGAACAGTGTGCAACCATTCATTATGGGACAGGTTTCCATTATCACTTCCACCTCTCCTCTTATAAATTCTTGTGATATCCTGCAATATAAAATCATAATATCAAACTTATATTATAAAAGATTAAAAAAAAAATTAAAAAAGCATCTTAGATATTAAAACCAGTTGGTAGAAGAGATGAATTATGCTATTGTTTATATCATATGATTAAACACACCTCTTTATGCGAGTAAGAACTTGATGGACTTGTGTCAGCAAACCTCAGCCGCTGCTCCCTGATTTCAAACTGAAACACATACAATTAGATAAAAGAATCTGGATATAATAACTGCAAAGTATACCCATGATTTCACAAATGGCTAACAAATAGTTTGCAGATACACCAAATTTAACTACCAGCTTTCATAGAATACAAATATAGACATGTTCTTCACAAACCTTGTCATTCAGGTAAAGTTGTTCAGAGGGTATGCTATATTGCCCATTAGCATCTAAAAATCTCTTATCTGCCATCTCCTTCAATCTTTTCTGTACATCAGCAGGTTGAAGAGTTGACGAATGCTGCTGTTTTATGTATATTACATCCTTCCCTCCCATCTTCACTCCGACGATGATATGTGTGCCAAATGTCTCAATAAATCTGGGATGGCAAGCATGTCATCAAAAACTCATTGCAATTTTATAGCCCTCATATTAAATGAAGTATATTCAGATTGAAATATCATAACTGCATTGTTTACAATTGTGATGAACAGCCATACAGAATCAAATATAATCAACCATCCAGAAGTAGGTCCTTCACCTACAGATCTGGGGGGTAATATTGTTTAGCAGAGACACAATGTCAATACTGGACTTCTTACCACTATATAAATGGAAATCAAAATCAATCACTGTCTGGTAAATTGAGTTTCATATTCACAATTCAATGCAGACTATACAAGTACAACTACATCATCAAGCTCAATGTTAAAAAGAAATAATCGGAATAAAACAGAAAGATGATGTAAAACATCTGTACAAATTGAACCTTCAGTCTGCTGAAACCTCAACCATGGTATGCAAGTTAAGTTCCAGCATTCTTCATATACCATTTCTTTTTCCCTTTGATCCCTTCCAGGGAAAGAAACTAATGAAAACTTATTACATAAAAAATAAAAAATAAATAAAAAAAGAAAAGAGATAAGAAATGCTGAGGTTGTACAAGTTAAGTAGCATCATTCTTCATATACCATAAATCAAAACAAAACCTCAGATAATTTCTGATTAGAAGGAAAGAAAAGAGAAACTGATAAAAGTTTATGAAGGCAAAAAATAGAAAAATGGTAGCTGCTAGTACATAGTGTAACCTTAAATGGAACAGCGTCATTTCAGACAAGTTTGGTATTTTTTTTTTCTATTTATTTATTTTTCAATCCCTCAAACATTGGAAAAACATTTGTCAATAAACTGAAAGGTTTATCTTTGACAGGCAATGGTTTCCAGTGAAATTTTCTTACCATCAAACATTTGGAAATAAGGCAAACTACAATTAAATTAGAGAAGACTTAAAAATTTCACCTTGCTAGCGCAGCAGGTTCCCATGTTGATGGAACGGCTTTTTTTACATGATCACGAAGTACCATTTGAGATTTCTCCAATGCAACAGTGTAGAAAGAGATAAATGCCCCATCGAAAGCAAGGGTCTTGGTGTTGGCTGCATCTTTCTGCCAACACCCTGAGAAATCGAACATAGCATTGAAGAGCCCCGAAGGAATTTTACCCGTCAAAGATAGTTCCTGATTGAACTGCTCTGACATCTGAGGAAATAGTTGGGAAGAAAAAACAAGGAAAGGTGTCAAAGACACCCAAAATCAATTGTCTCTAGTCTCCTCTAAGATTATGATTATTGTTAAAAGTATGAATAATTAAAAACTCCCATAAGTTTCACTCAAACAACCCAATGTGGTTCACACCGAGCACCAAAAACAATCCAACAATCCTCAATGTCCAAAAGCTTCTATCTCGGTAAGATCAAATCCTAAACTCAAACCCACCATAGTCCCTGGTGTTAGAAATATCAGAAATTTATTCACTAGTTGGGTCTTCTACTAAGAATGATTGACAACATAGCAACACCATCACAACTGTTTAAAAGCTGACAAGAAAATGTGCATTAATACTGTGAGCTACAAACAGGTCATGCGAAGTTTGAGTTTGAATTTTGTCAGAGGGACTTTTCTGTGGCAAGCCATGAAAACACTGACACAATAGAGAATTGATAGAATCAAATTAACATTATGATATCTTAAAACAACTAGTAAAATTATCAAATAGCATTAGCTACCAGTAATTGATTCTTCAACAATGTAGAAAAATGCACATTCTGCATGAACATAATTTGCAAGAGTGAATATAGTTTCTACAATGCACACTCCGCACTGCTACATAATTTGCAACAATGAATATAATTTCTACAACTTAGCAGTAAAAGCACTCAATGAAAGTATCACGACTGAATAAGGAAATGCTGAACTTTTTCCCTAAAAAGAAATAACTCAATGAATTTTGAAAATTATAGGAATGCATATGCAATACCTGTTGGAAAGAGAGAACATCGGACCTAAACCGTATGCGCTCCCCTTTGTCACATTTTATAGATTTGGACACATTTGGGATAGAAATCCCACCCGGTAAAACAATCTCACGACCCTCATCTTCGTCAATCTCAATCAACCGTGAATCGCTCAATTCCCCTTTACAATACTTCAACCTTAGATCGTTAGCTATATCATATCCATGTCCAATTGATCCAATAGCAACCTCTGCTGCCTTGCAAGCTGAAACCTTAAATGCCATTATTTACCACATCACTCTCCTTCAACTAAACCACAGCCAAATCTACATACGGTTCAAAATAAGCATAATTAGCTCTAAATTAATACAAATTCAGAGAACTTTCAAGATAGACAAATCCAATTCTAGGATATAGATCAAAATGTGCATCTGTAGCTCATTTTTCATGAAATTTCCACAAATAATGAAGATCCAAACCGTGAAAAAAGTTTAAAACACACATATTGATTCAAGTTAACCAGAATTTCAGAGATGCCCGCCACATGAACCAGATTTGGACTCCATAATTCGCTCAAAATAAGCAAATTTAGCTCAAGTTAACACAGAATTTGCACAATTTTCACAATCACAGAATATTCAGACTCTGCCACAGCATAAATTAACTTGGTTTCAACATTTTATGGCAAACTGAACTGATCCAAACCCTACATACAGCTAAAAATAAGCATATGCAGCTCAAGTTAACACATTTATCACAAATTTCAAACATAAAACAGATCCAAATCTCAAACCAATCATACTCAACTCAATTAAGCAACTATAGCTGATTTTTCTACCCAAGACAGATCTAAGCTCTTAAAATATTTAAACGAAGCAAGAATAATTAATAAAAATTAACTCATATAAACAACTCCTAACCTTAAACCATATTAAAACTAACTCAAAACAAGCTTCTATAACTGAAATTAACGAAATTTCACACATCTTAAACAACTATACGAGATCTAAACATGCATATCGAGCTTAAATTCACCAAAACTCATACATTGCCACTCTCTCCCGCAAATCTTCAGCTCGCTGCAAAAGCTCGAGCTGAAAATCACAGTAGAGGAACTGACACAAATTGAAGCGCAACACCTCGACCGAAAACTTGACGAATTGCGTGAACCTACTCCGATTGGTCACGAAACCCTAGCTTAAACGAAGAGCACTCGATTCTCGAGGAGAATTTTAGAGAGAAAAACAGAAAAAAAAATTAAAAAAAAAAAAAAAGGATGTTTGAGCGAAAGGGAAAGAGAGAGAAAAAAAACAAACCCTAATCGACGCAAGTAAATTTTAAGCAAACGAAAACGAGACCGAAGAATTTCTCCTTTTCTATTAATTAATTAATTAATTAATAATTAATTCAGTGAATTGTTGAGTTTGACTGCAGCCTGGAGCTTGAGAAGCTGTTTGACATGTGATCAAGATTTTCGGTCAAAATGGTGTTTTATAGCGAAGGTGGCTGATAAATTTGCAGGCTGTTACTTGACGTCAGGGACAATCCAATCACAGTTGGCCAAAAGGTGGAGGAATGGGCAATTATCAAACCCATCCAGCAATTTGTAAACATATTTTCAAATTCATCCCTATAGTCCAACTTTCCAAATGATTAATGGATAATATTTTATGTCAAATTGTCTATATTGTTTGGATGATTTTTTAAATTATTAAATTACATATTAACAATCTCGATATTTCACTTTATGTTATCTATTGAATGTTTTATTAATCATTGATACTAATATTTTTATGTTTATATTTGTAATAAGAACTCCTTGTAAATATCCTAAGTTTGTGATGTTATTTATATAAAAGCAATAAGAATCTTAATTTATGTATGGTTTTCTTTTTTTCTAATTCATTTTTACATATAAAAATGATTTTTGATTTGATATTTTGAATTTAAAATGTATTTGATACCAAATTTTGAAAACAATAATCTAAATTGACAATAAAAATGTGTTAGGTACAATAATTGAAGAGAGTAATGTAAAGGATAAAAGGTTGAAAAGTATTGAAAACACAATTGAAAAAAGTGAAAACAGAGTCAAAAATCAATTTTCATGAGTTTTGAATACAAAATACAAAACACCTTCTCAAACAAGTTTTCATTGCCTTTGTTTCTAAAAATTGAAAATAGAATTTTAAACCAAACAACTTCACAAACTTTGTGTTTGATTTGAATTAAAACAAAATTAAAAATTGACAAACTTTTTACTTCAAAAGAATGATCAAATTATAATTTCCCCACAACAATTTTATTTATTATTCTACAATATAATTACACTTTTAACCATATTACTTACTTTATCATATTTATTATTGGGGTATAATTTATGTAACTTTATCAAACTCTTATTCTACTATATTTATATGTGTCATTTAAACAAATTATATCTCAATTCAATTAATAATTACGATAAAAATTAAAAATTTTAATACGACATAAATATTAGATTGTAATAGTAATATTTGTTTAATTATTTTTAATATTTTAATATATTTATCAAAATATTTATGGTACCATCTATATAAAAAAATAAAATTAATTAATTAAATCATAAATAGGTTAATATAAAATAATTATTTAAATAGTTAATTAATTGTGTCATATATCAAAAATTTTAAATTTAAAAAATAATTATTTTATATATTAATTTAAAATCTATTAATTTTATATATATTTTTTTTTTACCGAGTTGATGGAAGGTGTATTAATTTTATATTATTTTTTTCGTACCGAGTTGATGGAAGGTGTTACAAATTATCGCTTCTATATGTTA
>CP135546.1:530670-572761 GCA_032402905.1 Khaya senegalensis | reverse complement strand
TATCAAACTTATTTTTTTAATAGATAAATAATATTATATTGTATCTTAAATTTTTTAATTTATATAAAATTAATTTATAAATTATATTTAAGTATGTTCTGAACCGTTTATTATTAATTATGTTACATATTATTATCTTATTAAAAATTTATGAAGAAAAAAATTTTAAAAAAAATTTTAATTATTTTTAAACATAATACTTTAATAATTTAGTATGCAGGCCAAACATAAAGATACAAGCACTTAATTATTTTAAAATATCATAAAATATAAAAATTCAATAATATCTTTAATAAAAATAATTATATAGCAATCAAGTTTTGTCAGAGAATATTTAGATAATTTAATAAATTTAAAAATTAAATAAACTCCAAAAATCAGCNAGAGAATATTTAGATAATTTAATAAATTTAAAAATTAAATAAACTCCAAAAATCAACGGAAGATAAATAATGATAAATTAATAGGCCGGGCCGGCAGGATTCACAGTAGTAAAATGTAGAACAACCAAATTTCAAAGAAGAATGGAGCGAAGCGAGCTGCCATAATGCAAAAAGGCAAATAAATCTGCCTAATTTTGACTTCAAATGTTACAAGGCGCGTGCATTTGTTTGTTAAAGTACACTTCAGTTTAACAGAGCACATGGTTTGCCTGTGAACTTCAGGCATTAAAATTTATAGGGTAATAACATCTTGATCTATGTGTTTTTTCAATTTTATAAATAGAGTCATAGTTTTTTTTTTGTATCAATTAGGTCCATGATTCTCATTAAAACAATTAAAATATCATTCAATGTTAAATCTTTCTTCTAAAGTACCAACACTTTTTATTTTATTTAAATAGTTATATTGCTTCTAAATAATTTGTTAGAGATATGATGGGACTAACCTTTAAACTAACTTCCAAATAATTTGTTAGAATTCATTTGGACTAACTTTAAATAATTTCAAAGTCTACACAGAATAATTTTTCAATAATTTTGTTTATGGTATAATACTAAATTATTATGTTCAAATTGAGAATTTAATTACAATATATTAGATGTTAATCGTTTTAATTTTTATATTATTTTTTTAAATTTTTTGTTAATTATTTTTTGTTTTTTTATTTTATATATTTAGTTTTATATTTAGAGATACAAAATGCAAAAGATGTTTCCATCATTGGTGGGTCTGGAGGGAGTGCCCATCTTTATAGCTTAACCAATTGGCTTAAGGCAGTATTTAGTATTAAGTGAATCATACAGTCAATATTCAATGGACTTAAAAAGTGTGCTGTCATTTCCCTTTGACTAAATGTTACCAATTAAATCCTCTGTAATTTCTAGAGACTAAAATTCCTTTAAAAAAAACAATCCATAACAATTAAGTAATCACTTTTACATTTTCAAGGTTGTTGTGAACTTTCATGAATCTATGGATAACTGGACAAGGGGCCTCTCTTTGTTTTCTTCCCTCCTTGTCCCTCCTTGATTTTTCTGAAAATACTGACCCTTGGCCACTATTATATTGAAGGGTCAAGATTACAGTTAATTTTTGCGAATATAGTAACACTTGATCACTAACATATTGAAGGGACAAAATTATATTTGAAGAGTTATATTGTAATCTTTAATACTAAATTTGTTATTATTTTTTTTTTCACTTTACTTTAGATTTTATGACTTCGACTTGAAAAAAAAGAGGATAAATATGCAATTTTGTAAAAGAAGAAAAAAAGGAGTTAAAAGATTAAAGTCAAAGTCATAAAATAAAAAAAAGTAATAAATTTAGTATTAAAGATTATAATATAACTCCTCAAGTGTAATCTTATCTCTTCAATATGTTAGTGGCCATGTGTTAAAATCTCTCCAAAAATTAAGTATAATCTTGACCCTTCAATATATTAGTGGCCTGGTGTTAGCATCTCTACAAAAGTCCAGGAGAGGCAAGGAGGGAAGAAAACAATGAGAGAATTCTCACCCTTGTTAACCCTTTTTTATTTAGACAAAAATTTTGTTTTAATTTTTAATTTTTAATTTTTAAAAATAAGTAATATATAAGTATAAAAAAATAAGAGATTAAGATTTTATTTTAATTTAATTTTTTATTATTTTTAAAATTTTTTAATAAATAAAATTTAATTAAAAATAAAAAATACTAAGAGAGAAAGATTGTACTTTATATTCAGGTACTTTTAATTGCTTGTAAATATTGTCATAGTTAATTCTAGTTAGTTTGTTTAGTCTCTGGCTTATGATTTATAGTAACTAAATGTGTGATTAAATAATTCATATATTCTCTTATCATGTTAGTTTACTGTATATCATATTTTATGACCTAATTCACACTCATAAGTTTGACTCTACTTTCAAAAACTCCATTGTCTTTGCATTTCAACACAAATATCTGTAGTATCTGTACACACATACCTCCCCAAACTCTCTCTCCAAACTCTCTCTCCTTGAAAATCCTGTCATATATACCTTGTCCCTTCTGCCCTACCCCTTTGCCCTAAAATAGGTGAAGAAGAAGAAAACATCAAAAGAAGAAAAAAAGAAAAGAAAATGAATGGGTATTCCAAGATGAAAATTATTGGTACTACCAAATCAAGTTCATCAGATCTTTTATCATCTTTTTTTGAAACCTCAAACCCTAAAACCAAAATCCCAGAAACCAAACACCACCAAGAGCAGAGCAAGAACAATCCTGTAAGCAACAACAACAACAACAATTCACAAGATTCATTTTCATTTTCATTTTTAGAGAAAGAAGATGAAGAAGAAGATGAAGAAGAAGAAGATTATGGTAAAGAATACAACAACAACAAAAACAATACTGGAGAGCAATTTGGTAGCCATATAAAGTTGAGCAGAAACAGCTCAGTTTCTTCTTCAGCTTCTGCACTTCAATCTGCTGTCAAAAGAGCCTTCTCCATGAGAAGATCTTCTTCTGTTTCTGAAAGATATCGCAGGATCCATGACCAATCTGTAACTTTGTCTTCACCCACTGAAGATCACGAAGATGGCGAAGTTTTTGAAATGGGAAGAACAAGATCTGGGAAGATTCTGAAGAAGAAGAAGGATAACAAAAGCAAGATCCTTAAAGCTTGTAAGAAACTTTTTGGGCTCTAGTTTTTTTTTTTTTTTTTAATTTCTGCATGATCTCATGTTACTGAAACTCTACAAGTTGTTTCTTCTTCTTAATTTTCAGCCCCAAATTTTGGTTGTTTTTCATTGAAATTTTATGAAGCTAAAGTTGAATATCAATGGCGTATTATATTAAATTAGATTTATTTATTTTATTATTTGATGAATTGTTTTTGTTCTTTTGTACACAAAAGTCGGCTGAGATATTCAGTTTCTTTTCTTTTTTATTCTTCATTTCTTTTGTCTGGTACTACGTTTTCAAAATGCAGTACTTTTTCATCATTGGATTCTGATTGCGGGTGAAGGTAAATTGAAGTACTTCACTTCCAAAGTTAAAAAAAAAAAAAGCAGCAGTAGATTAAATTAATGACTGAAAACTTTTTAATATATATCTATAATTACATAATTACTGAATCAATGATAAAACATAAATAAAAAATAAATTATAAATTTAATATATTATACTTTAGATCTCAAGTGTTATTTGCAGATAAGTGAACATATTCAAAGATTAAGAAATCTTGGGAACAGCTAACACAATTACAATATATTTTATCACATTTCATGACACAAAATTTAAACATAAAATTTAAAATACATAAAAATAAATTTAAAATAATTAATATACGAATTAAAATATTTAAATATAAAATACATAAATTATATTACAAACGATTCAGTATAAGAGTGATATGATGTGTTTATTTTATTTTATTTTTTTTATTTTTTAATTACAAGTAACAATTATTATGATAATAATATGCGGAAGAGCTTTGGATGCACAAATTCTCTAAATTATGTATCCCAATTAGATTTGTTCGTATCTTTGGTTCATGGAAATTTCGAAAAGAATAAAAAAAGAAAGTACATTAAATTAATTAATTTTTTTCTTGTATGCATGCATACATGTAAATGAATAGTCCAAAACATGCCATGGTCATGAAGCCATCAATATTTCTATATCTTTTGGCAGGCATAAAAGACTTCCACATTGGATTCTTTTGTTTAGTGCTCCAATTTTTGGCATATCATCAACATCCAATAACGGTCCAATTATAATAATATGTTAAATGACTATATATAATTCATACCAAAAAAAAAAAATGATTATTCTGTAAAGGTTTGTTTGCACAAAGAATAGTATATAAAAATATTGGGTAAATAAGGCCATACATTGAGGAAGTCTTGTTCATATACCATGGAAAGACTGTTTTTATGACTATCATAGTGCAGATGAAAGATAGTAAAAATAATATTATAATCATAAAATTTGTATTTCAATGAATGTAATACTAATTAAGATTGTTGTGTGACAAATAATTATTGATTTATTAGACTATCTTTAACAAGTGACATGCAAAGTGTTAGATTAGTTACTAATGCACTCAATTTTAGTCATATTTTTATTATTATTATTATTATTATTTTAATTTTTAAAAAGATTGATGAAGAAGATAAAATTTGTTAATTTAATTTATTTATTAATATATAATTTTTATTAGTTTTAGAACTTATGTTGACAAATTTACATGATAACAAAATTTGTAATAATAATATGAACTTAATGTCATTGGACAGTAGTGTTCTCTGCAAATGGGCTAAAAGCAATCCGGCCCAAGTGGAGCCCAAACAAAACGGATTCCGTTTTTGCTGCTTTCCCATGCTTGCTGTTCTGCTGCCTGCTTCAGTTTTGGAGCTGTTGTATAATATATAATATATAATATATAATATATAATACGAGCGAGCGAGGGCACACACAAACACAGTTTACAAACACACTTTTTTAGTAGATGTCTATTTATGGGAGGAATAGTTTTCATTTTTATTCCAATTATAAAAATTTGAGCAATTGCAAGGTGATACGATTTTTTGTTGATGGGAAAGTATGAAAAATCTTCAAAAATTTTATCTGTGTATTTCTTACATTATAATTGGGCAACAATAAATAAGCTCAAATATTACTGTTTGAGATATTATAATAATTTAAATTTTTAGGTTAAGTGATAATTTAATATTATATCATAACTGAGTTTTGGTCCCATAATTCAAATTCTTTCAATACCAAAATTTAAATAATTATTAAAATTTATGTAATAAAAATCATTAAATAAAATTTAGCTAACACAATACATTATTACAAAAACTATCATTACTAATACTCGGCACTTATTGTTAAATTTGTGAAATATACAATACATTTTCTTTAGTGTTCACTAAAATCGTAATATCACAAAGGAAAATAATTTAGTTTTTGTCTATTTTATTAAATTTTTATTTTTATTTTTAATTTTTATAATTTTTAAAAATATAAAAACAAATATGTCACTTTGCGAGTAAATGTGTCCGTTGTTCAAAAATACAAAAAAAATTAAAGATTCTACAAAGTATAATTTTGAATGTGTTTATGAGTGCTTTTTCTGTGTGCGCGTGTATATATATTGTTCTTTAATTTTTTTGTTATTTCTTTATTTCAACTAAAACAATACTGATTTTTATTTTGATTTTGTTTTACAAATTTTAGGGTTTGAGTTTTTTGTTATTGTTTTCTATTTGAGAATTTGATTGATTCTTTTTTTATTATTTTTTTTATATGTTATTGTTTGTAAAACTATTTTGTTTGCTCTTCGTTTCTTAGCTTGAATAATCAAAATTTGATCTCTAACAGCTTAATAAAATTTTGTATTTATATTCATTTTTGAGTTGTTAATTATACCCTCGAAGATTGAAATCTTCATTTTGAGTTTGTGCATGGGATAGCATACAATTAGGTTATATAAACTCTAAATAATAAAATAGAAAATTGTCAAGAAAAGAATATGATCTATGAGTCCGAGACTAGAAAAATATCAATGAGTGTTCTTACATATGATATGATATGAATCATGAATCTTTGTTGTTATTAATGGTTTTAGTCACAAACTTGTATTAGCCCTGTAAAAAGTGGACAGTTTATGAAAACTTTATAGTAGATAAATCAATAAAGGGCACAGCCACCCACAAACTATGGCTTCAAATTCAACAATTCTGTCAGTTTTCTAAGTTCAAAGATTTTGAATCGATATTGGTCGATGATAAATGATTGAATTACTATTGTTTAGACTCTTAGTAAAATTGTTGAATTTGAAGCCAGATTACGTGGATGGCTATGCCCTGTTCTACTGTGGGTGAGACCAATTTGTTGATTTGTTTCTTACACTTGCCCGAAAGCTTTAATCACTTAAGCCAAAACTTATTTCATCTATCTTGTCTAACCTAAAACTTAGAAACCCAAAATTTTTTTTCTACTCAAATCATCACGAACAAGATTTTGTTGCGCAAATCAGTAAATTCATAAAAATATATATATATATATATTTAGCCAAAAATCAAATCGTATTTTACATAAATTCTAAGTGTGTTCATTGCTCAAAAACACGAACAAATTAAAGATTCTACAAAGATTAATTTTTAATATGTTTATGAGTGTTTTTTTTTTGGTGTATATTATCCTTTAATTTTTTCATTATTTCTTTGTTTCAACTAAAATTATACCGATTTTTATTTTGTTTTTGTTGTACAAATTCTAGGGTTTGAGTTTTTTGCTATTGTTTTCTATTTGGGAATTTGATTGATTCTTTTATTACTTTTTTTTATATGTTATTGTTTGTAAAACTATTTTGTTTGCTCTTCATTTCTTAGCTTGAATAATCAAAATTTAATCTCTAGCAGCTTAATAAAATTTTGTATGTATATTCATTTTTGAGTTGTTAATTATACCCCTCCAAGATTGAAATCTTCATTTTGAGTTTGTGCATGGGATAGCACACAATTAGGTTATATAAAGTCTAAATAATAAAAAAGAAAATTGTCAAGAAAAGAATATGATCTATGAGTCCCGAGACTAGAGAAATATCAATGAGTGTTCTTACATATGATATGATATGAATCATGAATCTTTATTGTTATTAATGGTTTTAGTCACAAACTTGTATTAGCCTTGTAAAAAGTGGACAGTTTTTGAAAACTTTATACTACATAAATCAATAAAGGGCTCAGCCACCCACAAACTATGGCTTCAAATTCAACAATTCTGTCAGTTTTCTAAGTTCAAAGATTTTGAATCGATATTGGTCAATGATAAATGATTGAAATACTATTGTTTAGACTCTTAGTAAAATTGTTGAATTTGAAGCCAGATTATGTGGATGGCTATGCCCTGTTCTACTGTGGGTGAGACCAATTTGTTGATTTGTGTAGTATAAAGTATTCAAAAGCTGGCCACTTTTTAGAAGGCTAATACAACTAGGTGACTAAAATCATTAAAAAATTAAAATAATTATTTAGATTTCATGACAAAATTCATTAAATAAATTAAAAAAGTCATTCTTGTACATGAATCTATTATCTAGACCCTTACCTTCTTCTATTGAGATTTCACCACTTGCACTCTTTTCTCTCTTTTAATAAATTTATCTCTCTAATTTATTATAATTTTTGAGGGTTAGAATTCATTATATCGTTCATATTTACGTTTATTTTTTCTTTTTATTAATACCAGTTTTCTCCACAACCAAAATTGCTTAATTTTTTTTTTTCTCTAATTCACTTTCTGCTGATGACTAGGGTTTCATTTAAATAAACATAAACTGTGTAGTAATTACTTAAAAAGCAATCGAAATGTGCTTACAACAGTCAAAGAAACATGTTATCAAGTTCAACCTATGATTTTATGGATTAATTAAGCTATTTTTTCATAGTTTGAACGTGTTCGGTAGGTACTAAATTGCAAGAAATAAGAATATAGTAGAGGATTATATTTCTTAAGTTTAACGTACAAAATATGTTCAGACTGTAGAGAAATAGTGTAATTAATCCCCTTGCTAGAGAATTTCAAGCAATCAGATTTTCCGAATCTACAATCTCTATAAAGACAGCCAACTCATAGGAATCATTAAATCTTAGAGCCAATCTCGATGGATTATGTTTGGAAACCAAGCCTCCTAATATCTAATGTCGTGAGGTCAGATCGATAATCTCTGAAACTATGTTATATTGTTTATCAAAATTATGTGGGCAGCCATAAGCATGACCCCACTATAACGAGGACAATTTAACCTAAGTATATAGAGTCTAACTTATGTGTGTCCGAGCCACCTCCACTGAAGACACCATTTCTTTAACTTATCGAGTATAAAATCTCCAAAAGCGATTTCTCCACAAGCACTTGCACTATAATTTAAAACCCTGAAATCCACTGAACGTTGTCCAATCTCAAAGTGGGAGAAAAAGGAGCCACATGATGAAAGTAAGTAGAATGGGTGCCACTACTAAAAGGAAAATCAAAGAAAGTGTCTAAGAAAAATTAAAGTAAAAGATAATTTCACAAAATAAACGTGCTATTAAAAAAGTCTCACAATTAAAACAGTTTTATCACTTCATTACATAAATACGGTGTAATCATTTAATTAGTGAAATAAAAAAAATTATAAATTAATAATAAATAAAAAAATTAAAAATAAATAAGTGAATGAAAAATAAATAAAGTAAGAAATTTTTTAGTTAATTTTTTTTTATTTATCATTAACCAATAATTTTTTTTTCGCTTTACTAATTAGTAGTCTTATCGTGTTAACGTAATAAAATTATAATCTTAACCCATGATTTTATTGTGATGCAAAAATAAAATTAAAGTATTGAGAATGTATACATGATAAGTCATCAATCCATTCCAGAAGCTTTAAACAAAGTTTGTGGTTTGATTGCCTTTTTAAAAAGTTTTGTTATTATATGCAACTTGATAATTTATTTTTTTAAATGTAATCATATCGCACTGGGCAGATTCAACTTAAAAAGAGCAAGGCATTAGCAACTCAGTTATTTCTAAATCTCACAATACACATATAACTCAAAAGAGTGATATCTTGAAAAATGATTGAGCAGTTGCTTCTTCAGGTCATTATATTGTTGCTGTTATGGCCAATAAAATCCACGGCAAAGGCACCACCACCTCCACCAGTATTAACAAAGCCCAATTGTGCATCTAGTTGTGGAAATAACGTTACAATTCCATTTCCATTCGGAATTGGAACAGAATGTTACTTAGATCACCGGTATGCAATAGAGTGCAAATCCAACAAGCCATACCTCAAAAGCATCGGCCAGGAATTGCTAAATATCTCACTACAAAAAAGCACAATCCTGATAAATCAACCAGTGGTCAGTTCTTGTCAGGATAAAACTTCACAAGTAAGTTTTGTTAACCTGGAGAATCACCCTTTTTACCTTTCTTATCATTACAACTTTTTCTTCGGCGTGGGTTGCAACAATCTTGTATTAATGTACTCTGCTGATCATGTTGATAACTTTGTTACTGGCGGTTGCGTCTCCTTTTGTAATCCGAAAAGTAAGAAAGCAGTAGATGATGACAAATTTTGTATCAATGGCATTGAATGTTGCCAGAGTGGATATTCTTTCGCTCTCCAGAGTTTTACCATATCTGTAAGTAGCATAGATATTAATGAAACTAGAAGCAGCAGCAGCCAGCAGGAGGATTGCAAGTATGCATTTGTGGTCGACACGGGCTTCTTTAGAAACAACGTTAATAGTTCAAAAGATCTTGTGCAAAATTTGCATCAAGTTCCTGTGGCATTGGATTGGAGGCTGTCCAATTCTTCTTACGACAAGTTAGCAATGAATATGTCTCCAACATTTGAATCGACCTCTTATTGTGAAACTGATAAAGAAACTGGACTCAAGAGATGTTATTGTAGTGATGGCTACCAAGGAAATCCTTATTTGTTTCAGGGATGTGAAGGTAATTAGCTTCTTAATTAAAAAGCATTCTCAAAACTTATGTTCTTAATTAGCGAAACTGAATTTCAAATAGTTGCTTGTTAATTCCATTGACTTTTTTTTTTTTATTTTTTTTTTTTTTATAAATGACAGATATCGATGAATGTAAAATTGGAGATCCTCACATTTGCGAGACAAATATGGTTTGTCAAAATTATGTAGGAGGCCACCATTGCATTCCGAAAAAGTCGAAGGTTTCTGTGATCATTTTAGGTACGCCTTGTTACCCTCTTTTCCGACATATACTCCTATAAAGTCTTAACAGTTTGGTCACTTTCCTTGTATAATATTAGTTTTACTGCTTGTTTGGATATTTGTTTGACTAATAATGCAAAGTTCATATAGGACGGAATGCATTTCATAACCGTATTAAATGGAAAGATATTATTTCTGCAGGTGTTGGCACAGGCCTTGGAGGTTTGCTTGTTCTGATTGGAGCATGGTGGCTGGGCATTATAATAAGAAAACGAATGAAGCAGAAAGAGGAGAATTTCAAGAGAAATGGTGGTTTACTTTTACTACAACAGTTGAATTCATTTGATGGCAGTGTTGATAAATGCAAAATATTCAATTCTAACGAATTAGACAAAGCCACTGACCATTTCAATGTCAATAGAATCCTTGGTCAGGGAGGCCAAGGTACTGTTTACAAAGGAATGCTGACTGATGGAAAAATCGTTGCCGTAAAGAAATCCAAAGTTGTAAACGAAGGTAAGCTTGAAGAATTCATCAATGAGGTTGTAATTCTTTCACAAATCAACCATAGAAATGTGGTTAAGCTTTTGGGTTGTTGCCTGGAGACTGATGTTCCTTTGTTAGTATACGAATTCATTCCCAACGGAACTCTTTTTCAGTATATTCATGATCAAAACGAAGAACTTCAATTCACTTGGGATATTCGTTTACGGATTGCTACAGAAGTTGCAGAAGCACTTTCTTACTTGCACTCCGCTGCTTGCTTACCTATTTTTCATCGAGACATCAAGTCAACAAATATACTGTTGGATGAAAAATACAAGGCAAAAGTAGCTGATTTTGGAACTTCAAGATCAATTGCAATCGACCAAACTCATGTCACCACCAAAGTCCAGGGGACTTTCGGATACTTCGATCCAGAGTACTTCTATTCAAGCCAATTCACTGACAAAAGTGATGTCTACAGCTTTGGAGTCGTCCTCGTTGAGCTTTTGACTGGACAGAAACCAGTATCTTCAACATGGGCCGAAGAGGGTAAAAATTTGGCTACATTTTTTGTGATTTTGTTGGACGAGAATCGTTTATTTGAAATTCTTGATGCTCAAGTAAGAGAAATGGGAATGGAAGAAGAGATCATAGCAGTTGCTAACATCGCAAAAGGATGCTTAAATCCGATTGGGAAGAAAAGACCTGCAATGAAAGAAGTAGCAATGGAATTGGAGAGAATAAGAGCTTCACAAAATGGCAGCAATGCTCAGCAGAATTCTAAAGAGGTCGAGTATTTGAGAACCGAAGTAACTGAGATTTGGGATATGGCCTCTACTTCTACAACAACTACTTTTGACTACACTACTCACTCATTAGAGGCTATCTAAACAAATAATAATAATAATGTTGTTGCAGTTCGGATCTCTAACTAGCAAAACAACAAGAATATTTGGACTCTATCTTCTTGATTACAGATGAGCAATCTTTATCAACACCAGTCTTGAATAATTTGTATCCAAGATAAGCAAAACAAGAACAAGAAGAAAGATGTATGTCAAATTCCAGAGAATCAAGTTTTTCTAATTTTTCTGTTATTTTCAACGAAGAAGAAGTGTCTTTCAATTACAAAGTATTAGGTTTATATGCTAAGTAATCACTATAAATAAAATGCACAGTATTACTTACAACTAATTCCAACTGTATAGCAAATTCTAGAGAATCAAGCCTTTTGTTTTTTCTGTTATTTTCAACGAAGAAGAAGTGTCTGTCAATTACAAAGTATTAGGTTTATATGTTAAGTAATCACTACAAGTAAAACACACTATATTTCTTACAACTAATTTCAACTACTTTAATAAACTCATCCACTCCTCTCTTACCACATCAGAGGCTTTGACCATTCTTTTTGGCTTGGATGATCAACATTTTCACTTTCATATGACTTTACACCAGCTGAAACAAGTTTTGAACTTTAATCACACTAACAAATCCCCACCTTGATTAAAATTTAGAACTTTCAAAGCTTATTTCATAACTTCAACATATATGCACTTCAAAGTTCTGCACTCATTCCCAACATTTGCAAAGAAGAATCAAGTTTCTTACTTGGAATTGTTTTAGTCAAGATATTAGTTGGATTTTCGGAAGTGTGAATCTTCAACACTTTCACTTCTCCTATTGAGATAACATCTATAATATAATGACATCTCATATCAATAAGCTTGGTTCTTTCATGATGTGTTTGATGTTTTGACAGTAAGATAGCATTCTGACTATCACAAAACAAGTTCACTAGTTTAAGTTCTACTCCAAATTTAATAACTATACTTCTGAACCATATAGCCTCCTTTACTGCCTCTGATAATATATATTTAGCTTCAGTTGTTGACAAAGCAACAACTTGCTGAAGTGCAGACTTCCAACTAATCACACAATTATGTAAAGTGAAAACAAATCAAATTAATGACCATCTTTTATCCAAATTAGCTGCAAAATCTACATCTACATATCCATTGATTACTCCTCTACAATTAGTTAATCTTCCATATGCTAGCTTATTTTTAAATCTACCTTTTATGTATCTCATCAACCATTTGATAGATTTCCAATGACACTTACTA
This sequence comes from Khaya senegalensis, assembly GCA_032402905.1. NCBI lineage: Eukaryota > Viridiplantae > Streptophyta > Magnoliopsida > Sapindales > Meliaceae > Khaya > Khaya senegalensis. The sequence goes on along the minus strand of CP135546.1, from coordinate 559,998 downwards.
GGATTTCCCATAGACCTATTTACAATACTTAATCCATGAGCTAAGTCAAGTCTTGAGCATACCATTGCATACATCAGGCTTTTTACTGCATTTGCATATGGCATTCTACTCATTTGATCCATTTCACTTTCTGTTGAAGGTGATTGTTCAATCAATAACTTAAAATGTGATGCAAAAGGTAATTTAACTGTTTTAGCATATATCAAATTGAACCTCTTCACAACCTTTTCTAAATATGTTTCTTAATATAGGTACAATAGCTTTCTTCTCCTATTTCTTATTATTGCTATACTCAAAATCTTCTTTGTAGCTCCCATGTTCTTTATCTTGAACACAATACTTAATTGATGCTTTAATTTATTGATTTTATCCATATTTTTAGCAACTATTAAAATATCATCCATATATACCAGTAAATATACTCTGTCATCTAAACTTTAACCTTTTATGTACACACAACTATCATATTTGCTTATGGTAAACCCTTTACTCAACATGAATTTATCAAACTTGAGATTTCATTGTCTTGGTGATTGCTTGAGTTCATATAAAGACTTCTTCAATAGACAAATTTTATCCTTATTTTCTTTCTTCATAAATCCCCCAGGTTAAGAAATGTATATTTTTTTCCTCTAACTCTCCATGAAGAAAGGCAATTCTGACATTCATTTATTCCAACTCAAGATCAAAAATAGTAGCAAATGATAGTAGAATCATTATAGATACATGCCTCATAATTGGAGCAAAAACCTTACTAAAATCAATGCCCCATTTTTGTGAAAAATTCTTTGCTACCAATCTAGTTTTGAATTTCAAAGCTTTACCTACAATTCCATCTTCTTTCCTTTTAAAAACCCATTTGTAGTCAACTATTTTCCTGCCAGTTGGTTTGTTAACAAGTTCTCATGTATTATTTTTGTATAAGGAGTTCATCTTTTCTACCATAATTGCACACCATTACTTGATTTTAGATGAATTCATAGCCTTTATGAATGAAGAAGGTTTCGAGCTTATAAACTGAGTTACAATGTTTAAGACATATGATATTAAGTCAGCATATTCGTATCTAATTAAAGGCTTTCTGTTTTTCTTGGTTCTGTCTCTTATCAATTCATAATCACTTCTTACAAAATTCCCAGAAGATACTTCTTGTGTTTCTGAATCAACTTTAGCATCTTCGAGTTTTCTTTCTTAATTAGTAATCTCCACCTCAAACTCTGATGTAGTTTTTTTTTGTTTCTTTTGTAGCAGATTCAGGATTCTTTCTAGTTTCTTCTCCAATAAATTCAGGATTTGAGTTACATCTTTATTTAAAATTTCTTCATCAACAAATTTGACATATCTGCTGATGATGCATTTATTGTTCTTCCCATCACTGCACCATAGCTTGTATCCTTTTGTTCCTTGAGGATACCTCATAAAAATCTCTTTTATTGCTCTTTCATCTAGTTTTTCTTGGCTTGTGTGTACATAAGCAGTGTACCCAAATACTTTCAAATGTGTCAGATCATGTAGATTGCCAAACCATACCTTTTCTAAAGTCTTAAAATCTAATGCATAAAAAGAGTTTCTATTCATCAAGTAGGCAGTAATGTTAACTATTTCAGTCTAGAAGTATTTGGATAAACCAACACTTATTAACATACACATCACTCTTTTTATATTATTCTATTTAATCTCTCAATTTCACCTTTTTGTTGAGGGGTAAACCTGACTGTTCTATGCCTTAAGATACCTTTTACCTTGCAGAGCTCATTAAAGGCTTTGTTGTAACATTCTATGACATTATCAATTATTAATGCCTTGACATGTTTATTTGTCTAATTCTCAATAAGGGTTAGCCATTCTTTGAATTTTCTTATAACTTGATCTTTATGTTTCAAGGCAAATACTCATACCTTTCTTAAATAATTATCAATAATTAAAAGAAAATAGCTAGCATCACTTAATGAAGTCAACTATGTTGGTTCTCACAAATCAGAATGAATGTAATTTAAGATTCTTTTAGTGTTGTGAATTCTAGAACTAAATTTAACCCTATGATGCTTTTCCATGATACAGTCTTCATAGAATTTTAATGACCATGATGCATTATAGTCAAGTTAACCATATTTCTTAACTTCAATGCCTCTTTCCCTTAAGTGATTAAGCCTTAAATGCCATATCATAGCTAAATCTGCATCTTTTTGAATTACATTACTTGATTCTCCAATTATGGCTTTCTTTTGTATAACATATTGACCTTTCTTCTTTAAACATCTTAGTAACACTAAAGACCCTTTTAACACTTTAATTGTTCCATTTTTTGCCTTAAATGTACAACCAATTTCATCAAACATTTCTAATGATAGTAAATTTCTTTTTAATTTTGGTACATATTTAACTTGTTCTATAATCTTACAACTATCATCGTAAAATTTGACCTTTATTAACCCAACTTCTTCTGCCATTATTAACAAGTTTTAAGGTCAAGAATAATGCTTTATTAAGACATATATGAAAAGTGCATCCAAAGTCCATTATCCACTCACTTTTAGGTTTGTCATGAGAAGCAATCAACATGAAAACATTCTTGAAATCATCCTCAATCACCACAGTAGCATATCTTTATTTTCTAGGTCATCCTTCCTTTTTCTAAGTTTGTCTTTCTGGACAATTTCTTTGACAATGATCTTCTTTATGACAATAGAAGCATTTTAGTTTCTTTTCCTTAAAATTAGATCTTGAACCCCTTTTTCATTTATTATCTTTCTTGTTTTCTCTTCCTTTTGCACTTAGACCCTCAGCAATATCTCTATCCTTTGTTTAGCCTTCTTACTCAATTCTTTAAAACTTAAAGTTGATTTAACATCATTCATTGTTACCGTATCCCTACCATACAATAATATCTCCACAAAGTGTTCATAACTTAATGGTAATGATGTTAAGACTATTAAGGCTTAGTCCTTATCTTCATATTTTATATCAATTGTTTTAAGATCTAATATGATCTTGTTGAAATTATCAAGATGATCCTTAATCAATCCCCATTCTTTAAGACTAAGTGCATAAAGTTATTTCTTGAGATACAATTTATGTGCAAGTGACTTTCCTATATACTTGTCTTCAAGCTTGTTCTAAACTCTAAATGTTGTCTTTTCCTTTGAAACCTCCTTCAAGACTTCATCACTCAACGATAAAATTAGGGCATTGTAATCCTTTTTCAATATCTCTTTCTACTCGGCTTCCTTTAACTCGAATGACATCTTGTTTTCTTCAATCAAAGCTTTTTCTAGCCTTTCATGTACTAAATATGCTCTCATCTTCATTTTTCACAGATTAAAATCATTTTCTCCTATGAATTTTTTAGTTAAAAACTTAAAAGATCCCATTCTTGTTGAGTTTTGAATGACTCTAATATCACTTGTTGCAGTTCAGATCTCTATCTAGTAAAACTATAAGAATATTTAGACTCTATCTTCTCGATTACAGATGAGCAACCTTTATCAACACCAATCTTGAATAATTTGTATCCAAAATAAGCAAAACGAAAATAAGAAGAAAGATGTATGTCAAATTTTAGAGAATCAAGCTTCTTTGTTTTTTTTGTTATTTTCAACGAAGAAGAAGTGTCTTTCAATTACAAAGTATCAGGTTTATAAGTTAAGTAATCGCTACAAATAAAACGCATTGTATTATTTACAACTAATTCTAACTACTTTAACAAACTCATCCACTCCTCTCTTGCCACATTAGATGCTTTGATCATTCTTTCTTGCTTGGATGATCTACATCTTCACTTTCATATGACTTCACATTAGCTGAAACAAGTTTTGAACTTTAATCACCCAAAGGATTATATTATGTGAGCCAGCCAGTTATAACATAATTTATTATGATCTTCAACGATGTTTTAAAATTATTTTTTTAATTTAAATAAGAAAGGGTTTTCGCAGGAAATCGGAAGTGATCGTAGCCTCACAAATACCAATTTCAATGTCATCAAAACTTTTTAATTTTTTATGAAGAAATTAGTTTTAGGAATGGTTTATTGGATTTGCAATCAATTACATACCGTCAATCTAAGTAACAATCTGCTCCAATTCCGAATGGAAATGGAATTGTAACATTATTTCCACAACGGGCTGGACAATTTGGCTTTGTTAATAATAGTAGTGGTGGTTGTAATGGGTACGTGTGAGAATTTAGTTTAAAATGTTCCACAATATTTGAGGTTATGTTTTGAAGATTGTTGTAAATATGGCAATCAAAATTTTTGCTGTCACTAAATTTTTATAAGTTATTTAATGTTCATAAAGATTTTCATGACTAAAGAATAATTACAAAAGTATATTACTTAAATTCGATACTTTAGCATAATTTAAATTTTATAAGTTAAAAAAATTATACCTTAAATTCTTTCCCATTTGGTGGTGCGGCATTGGCGGTGCTTTTGCCATTGATTTTGTAGGACATGACAGTGCCAATAACAATATAAACTGGAACAGAAATTGTAGAATCATTTTTGACTCAATCACCTTTTGTGCTATGTTTATGCTGTGAAATATATAAAGAGAGATTCAACTGAGAAAATGCTAAGCTGCCTAGCTAGCTCTTTAAAGTTTATTATAATATAAAATTTTGAAAATAAATCAAACTAAAATCTGTATTTTATTATGATAAAAGTTAATATTTCAAATATAAAGATTAAAAAAATATATATTTGTATAATTCAGCATGCCTCTATCATTATAAACATAATTTTGAATCCACAACCGTCTAACAATGGAATTACAACCTAATTGTCATGTGAAGATTCCCACTGCTTTTTATTATTATTCTTATTTATCAAAATATATTTATTGGATCCACCGCACATCATTAGTTCATGAAATTCTCTTTCACTTTATTTAAGTATTCGAGATCATCATCATCATCATCATCTTCTTCTTCTTCTTCTTCTTCTTATTATTATTATTATTAAGTAAAGGAACTTTTCAACTTAGGCTGGATTCAATTTTTCTCCCACTAGAAGATAAGATAATAGTGAATGGCTTCACTTTTTTTTTCTTGTTTTATATTATAATGCAAGTGGTTATTGAAACATAATACTTTTTATAAAGATTATGGCTTGTTTTTAAATTTTTAATATTTTTATTATAATTCAAAAATAAAATAAAAGAAATTGATGGTATTAATTTTTAACGAGATTTTTTTTTTTTTTTTTTTTTACATATGTTGTTAATATATAATTTTTTTTTAATCTTTATAATGGTCAGTGGCTTAAATCTACTACAATTTGATTAATTTAAGTTAAAAATAAGGGTCTGCTACAAGGTATTGGAACCTCACAAATACCAATTTCAATTTCATCAAAACTTTTTTTTATGAAGAAAATGGTTTTATATTCATTTCATATGTCCATGAATACAAGAAAAAACACTATTCATATTCTACTTTGTTTTTGGTGTTCTTTTTATATATCTACCAAGGGATAAAAAGTTATCGAATAGCTTACTAATGTGCATGCATTTGATTGTAGGGAAAATGATTATGGCTAATAGCTTTTCAACACTCTATACTAGGCAAATTATGAAATAGCACCATAGTCACCCGCATAACCATAATTTTGGGNTCATTTTCTTTTCATATGTAGAATGAACTCAATCTTAGTCATACTTTTATCTTCTTTTATTTATTTATTTATTTTTTTACGCAAAAGTTTGATAAAAGGGGATAAAATTTATTAACCTAATTGATTTATTAAAACTAAATTTAACATAATTTTTGTTAGTTTTAGAACATATGCCGGCAAATTTACAAAATTCTTAATAATAATATGAAATTAATGTCATTAGACTTAGCAGAGCTCTCTGCAAATGGGCTAAAAACAATCCGAGCCAAGTTGAGCCCAAACAAAACGGGTTACATTTTTGCTTCTTCCCCATGCTTGCTGTGCTGCTGCCTCCTGCTTCAGTTAAAGGAGCTGTTGTATTAGATATCAAGAAATTCATGCCCAATTTAATGAAAATAAATAAATAAATTCATGAAAATATCGTGAAGCTAGCGAGAAGGAATAGTTTATATTTTCGCTTCAGTTATAAAAATTTAAGCAATGCCCAGGTGATGTGATTGTTGTTGATTGGAAAATACGAAAAATACTAGTGTTTACACTTTTATACTCAAATTAAACTATTAAGTCAAATACTAATTCAACATTATATTGTAATTGAGGTTTGATGATATCTCATTCTTGGGTTCAAATCTTCCGAACACAAAATTTTAAATAATTACTTAAATCTGCGTGACAAATGTCATTGAATAAAATTCAGCTAGCACCCTACACTACTAAAAATAAATAAATAAATAATAATAATAATAATAAATTATTAATAAGATAATTTTTTATTTTTTATTTTTTAATGTATAAGAGCGATATAATTAATTCTAGATTTCACCACCTTTTTCTACTTAATTTTATAATAATCTCATACTTTTCTACTTTCTTTTTAGTCTTATTTTTATATTCCTTCTAAGGAATGAAAAAAGTTATTGAAATGCTTATGCTTATGGATAATCGACATTTTGAAAACTTTATACTACATAAATTAATAAACAGGTCTCACATGCCAGTGTAACAGGGTACAAAATCTGGTTTCAAATTCAATAATCCTGTAAATTTTCAAGTTCAAAGATTTTTAGTGGATATTGGTTGGCAATAAATGCTATATAAATTTTTAGGTTAAAAAGTAATTCAATATCATATCCGAACAAACATCATCTTAAAAAATATCCGAAATTAAAATAAATATTTAGATTACAAAAAAACCTGTGAAATAAATTAAAAAAATCATCCTTGCAAGTGAAAAATGAAAAACAACTTAAATTCTATTATCTAGATGATTGCCTTCTTTTGTTGAGATTTCTAAATCTCACAATACGCATATATCTAAAAAGAGTGATATATTGAGAAATGAATCAATCGTTGCTCCTTCAGGTGATTGTATTTTTGCTGTCATGTTTAATCAAATCCATGAAAGAGGCACCACCACCACCAGTATTAACAAAGCCAAATTGTCCATCTAGTTGTGGAAATAACGTCACAATTCCATTTCCATTCGCAATTGGAACAAAATGTTACTTAGATCACCGGTATGCAATAGAGTGCAATTCCAACAAGGCATTCCTCAAAAGCATCAGCCTGGAATTGCTAAATACCTCACTACAAATTAGCACGATGCAGGTAAATCAACCAGTGATCAGTTCTTGTCAGAAAAAACTGCACAACTAATTTTTGTTAACCTGGAAAATCTCCCTTTTTACTTTTCTTATGAGTACAACTATTTCTTCGGCGTCGGTTGCAACAATCTTGTGTCAGTTTTCTCTACTGATCACGTTGTTATTGGTGCTTGCTCGTCCATCTGCTATCCAGAAGGTAAGAGTGTACTAGATGATGACAACGAATGCATTTCTGGCATTGAACGTTGCCACTGTGGATTTTCTTTCGCTCACCAGAGTTTTACGATATCTTTAAGTAGCATAGATATAAATGGAGCAAGAAGCAGCAACAGCAGCCAGCAGCAGGATTGCAAATATGCATTTTTGGTTGACACGGACTTCTTTAGGAACAACTGTAATAGTTCAAAATTGGAACCAAGTTCTTTATTTGTTTCAAGGATGTCGAGGTAATTAGCTTCTTAATAAAAAAGTGTTCTAAAAAATTGTGATCTTAATTAGCAAAACTAAAGTTCAATAGTTGCTTGTTAATTCTATTGATTTTTTTTTTCTCATGACATACACTGATGAATGTAAAAGTGGAGGTCCTGACATTTGCAAGAAAAATATGGTTTGTCAAAATTATGTAGGAGGCCACCGTTGCATCCCAAAATGTCGAAGGTTTATATGATCATTTTAGGTATGCCTTATTACCCTTTTTTCGACATATATTCGAATAAAATCTGACAATTTGGTCAGTTGTACTAAAATAAGACAAGTACTTTTACTGCTTGATTGGAAATTTGTTTACCTTATAATACAAAATTCATATCAGACGCAATGCATGCATGTCATAATTGTACTAAATAGAAATATATTAATGGCTGCAGGTATTGGCACGAGCCTTGGGCGTTTGTTTCTTCTGATTGGAGCATGGTGGGCATGGATCATAACAAAGAAATAAAAGGACATGAAATTGAAGGAGAAGAACTTCAAACGCAATGGTGGTTTACTTCTGCAGAAACAATTAACTTCATTCGCTGGCAATGTTGATAAAAGCAAACTGTTCAATTCCAAGGAGTTAGATAAAGCCACTGATCATTTTAATGTGAATAGAATAATTGATGAGGGAGGCCAAGGTACTGTTTACAAAGGAATGCTGGCAGATGGAAGAATTGTTGCAGTAAAGAAATCCAAAGTTGTAAATGAAGGAAAGCACGAAGAATTCATCAATGAGGTTGTAATTCTTTCCCAAATTAACCATAGACATGTGGTTAAGCTTTTGGGTTGTTGCTTGGAGACTGATGTTCCTTTGTTAGTATACGAAATTCATTCCCAACGGAATTCCTTTTCAATATCTTCATGATCAGAACCAAGAGCTTCCATTCACTTTGGGATATTCGTTTACGGATTGCTACAGAAGTTGCAGAAGCATTTTCTTACTTGCACTCCACAGCTTACTTGCCCGTGGCAGCTTACTTGCCCGTTTATCATCGGGACATCAAGACAACAAATATACTGTTGGACGAGAAATACAGAGCAAAAATAGCTAATTTCGGAACTTCATCGATTGCCATAGATCAAACTCATGTCATCACTCAAGTTCAAGGAACTTTTGGATACTTGGATCCAGAGTACTTCCTTTCCAGCCAATTTACGGATAAAAGTGATGTCTATAGCTTTAGAGTTGTCATTGTTGAGTTTTTAACTGGACGGAAGCCAATATGTTCAACATGGGCCGAAGATGGTAAAAATTTGGCACATATTTTGTGATTTCGATGGAAGAGAATTGTTTAGTTGATATTCTTGATGCTCGTGCAAGACAAATGGGAAAAGAAGAAGAGATCATAGCAGTTGCCAACGCCGCAAAAAATTGCTTAAATCCTATTGGTAAGAAAAGACCAAGAATGAAAGAAGTAGCAATGGAATTGGAGAGAATAAGAGCTTCATAAAATGGCAATAATGTTCAGCAAAAGTCTAAAGAACTATAGTGTATGAGAACTGAAGCAACTAAGATTTCGGGTATGGTCTCTATTTCAACAAGATCTACTTTTGAATACACTACTCACTCTTAGAGGTCGAACAGTTGTGATTACCTATATAAGAAAAGAATAATGCATGTTATAATTTTGTACTGATAGTCCAAGTCTAGTATACTATCAAATCCTAATTTCTTTATTTCCAGAATAAAAAATAATTTCATATCATCATTATATGATTGAGATTTAATTGAGTTATGCAAAAATAAATGCTTGTAAAAAAATATAAGAAAATGAATTGCATTTTTTGTATTCACAAAAATGGGATAACATCCTTTTTATAGTTATAAGAGGAGAATTAAAAGAGGTAACTACTTAATTATAGGAATACAGAATTAATTAGAGAATATCAAATCATAAGTATAAAAAATTCTAACCTAAGTTTAACATATTTAACTAACATAAATATATTATATGCAACATAAATACAATATATTTAATAACTCTAACCTTAGAAATTAAGTATATCTGATGATTCAATCTAACTAATATGTTATTGTTCACTTTGATAGAATTGTTATTTTCGAATTTGATCCTTCACAATTTTGTTCTTGACACTAAAGATTTTAAATCCTATTTTTGATTAGACGAATTTGTTTTAATATCATTTGTAATAACTTGACTCAATTAATACGATATTATCTACTTTAACACAGTTCAAGGCGGCACAATGAATTGAACATGATCTCTTGTGATTTCGTTCTTGATATAAAGAATTTTAAAACTATCAAAAAATATCATTTGTATATTAAAATATGAAATGAATAATATCATATTAGTTGAGTCGGGTCATTATAATATAAATTTTTAAAATTAAATATTAATTTTAAAAATTATTTATTCTTTTTTGCTCTAAAGTGAATTTACAAGTGAAATGAGAAATCTAGGCCCCAAGATTTTGCATGTGTCTTAAGGTTTTTGGAGGATAAGCTTTCCCTTAATTTGAAGTATATATTACTCCGGACAAGGTGCATTTCAAGAAGTGGACATAACTCACATGTGTATCTATGAAATTTTTATATTAACTTTTTAGGTGAATAGTATTAGTCTTCATAAATAAAGTAATAGTAAAAATATTAACTTTTATATAAATTATATATATATATATATTGATGTAGTGATTTTATATTTTTACTACAATTTTTTTTTTGAATTCTTGTTAAATTATAAATTATATAATAATTATATAACACCATCAAATCAATTTTTATAAATGAATTTGTACAAGTAATCGTACTATCACAAAGAGATATATTTATTTAAGTTAATTTTTAATTAATTCAATTTTTTTTATTTATCGAGAATCATTAAGCATTTTACTCTGAAATAACCATCAAGCAATTATACTATTATTTTGTTAATTTATTGGTATAAAATTTTTTTTATGATTTATGTTTTAATAATAAAAATATTTTAAGATATATTAATAAATAAAAATCTAAAATTCTTAAAATTCACCTTAATTGATTTGGCGCCATTTTTATTCCTTTTGTTGCAGCAAAAACGGCACCGCTTAGAAGTTCAACTGACGACGGAAGGGAAAGAAAGTTCTTTTCTTGCGAAGTGGACAAGGCGGCGAACAGAAAGATTCAAAATTGGGTCTAGGGTTTTCTGGGGTTTGAATCAGTATAGAATCTGAAATGGCTTTCCGAATTCGCGAATGCTTTGATTGTAAGGTTTCTCTGGAAAAATCTCCTCGCCTTTTAAATCTTATTTCAAATCCCATTTTTACCTCTCGTCTCAAATTCAATGGCGTCCGATCAAGGTATGATTTTCTCCTTCTTAATTTATATTTATTTTCAAAAAATTCTACACCTTTTGTTGTTGTTTGTATTGAACTCTCGTTGTTTCTAGTTGTGAAGATAATTTACTCTGAATTATTAATTTGCTTGATTCTGAATTCATTTTGTATTGAACTAGTAGAAGAGATGAATGTTCTGGAAGTAGACAAGAAACTGCTCAAGGAGCTGGAATCATTTGGATTCTCACGTGCCCAAGCAGCGCGGGCGCTTCATTATTCTGGTGAGCCTAGCTAGATATATAATATGCATGTATCTTAGGCTTAGTTTTTTTGCATATCAAGTGATAATTTCATGTCTGAAATTGAATTTTCTTTTTCTCTTTCCAGGAAATGCTGGCCTTGAGAATGCTGTGAATTGGATCATCGATCATGAGAATGAAGCACACATTGATGAGATGCCCCTGGTATGATCTTTCATTTCGGAAAATTTTGTTTTCTTTCTTATATTGTATATTGATCCATGGATAAGGTCTAATTCAATGGCTACTTCTTATTTTGTACTGATGGAGAGTAGAAGTGCTAGCTCCACTAAGTTAATTTAGTTTAAAAAATTGAAGCTACAAATCAGACAATGAGAACAAGCAAACAACATTTGCATCTATATTGTGTCGTGATATTATTTTTTATTTACTCTGTTAGAGATTACTATGGGTCTTCTGGCCTCTCTGTCTGGCAGACCGCAGAATTAGAGAAATGTAGGACTTGGGCAAAACTATCATTCAGATGAAGGCATACCATATGTTCAGACTTTGGGTCATAATATATAATCAAGGTTTCCAATATTTCATTATTTTTTTTCCGCACAAAGAGCTCTCAAGTTGCCAATTTTGTCAATTTTTGAACCGCCTGATAGAATTTCATAATTCCCATAGCTTACACTTTGTTTATATATCATTTATTCTTCTGTTTTGGTGTAAATTGTCAAAATTTGAAGCTCTATAATGATTTTTTATAATGCTTACTGGAGAGTCTCATTTTCTTTGAAAGGTTTTGGAGACATAATAAGATAGATTAGCAGGTTCATAAGTTAAATAGTGTAGCATATGAACTCTAAAAGACTTATTTCTTCTACTGTCCTGGGGATATTTGTCTCATCTCTTCAATTCAATTCAGTTAGCAGTCAACATTGAAATTGAGTCTCCCCAACCAGATCACACCACAGAAGAAGTGGAAAAGAAAGCACAGGAAATAAGGTTTTCTTTTCTCTCTTTTCTCCTCTAATACTGTACTTTGTGATGAAAACCTCTGCAGCCTTTTCATTTCTCACCGCTCATACTTGCATATTTAGACCCTTTCTGGTACCTGACCCTTCAATATTTTTCTGGATCAATATCTTACATTTTCTTTTGGACATAACATTCTCCCCCATTCGTTCCTTTTCATTGTTACTACTGTTGCTCATTCCCAGGCATCAAGTTCACCAGAGGAAAGAAGAAGAAGAAAAGAAACTGGAAAGAGATAGGGAGAAGGTGGTTTCTAGACTATGTCTACCTTTTGTTGTACGATAGGTCCTTTATCTGTAATTTCTCTTATAGTTTTAGGGGACCAGATGGGCCTAAATCATGCTGTCTCTGCCTCTGTCTAAAATACATATGCACAAGAATTAGTAAGATAAGTTGACCAACTTTGGGTAGTGTTCCAAAGTCACTATTTTTTATTTTTGCCTTGGGTTAATTGTTGAGATTGCAATCATAATTTGGTTAATAGGAGCTAATTTTGTGCCCTTCTAATGAAGATGACAGGTAATTAAGATTTCGCACAATGTTTAATGAAATCTGGATTATATGGCTTCCATTTCCAAGGATTAGAACAACACAAAGATAATTTGTGGAAATTTTCTGAGTTTTAAGATTATTTTTCTTTTAGGATTGTTTTGAATGCCAAAGCCACATTCTTTATGATTTGCAGACCACATTTGATAATCTTTTGAAGATAACAATGCTGTTACCTAAATTGGTCTTTATTTGGGCCACCCATCATCAGTTATAATTTCTTGTGAATACAAATTCGGCATTGCAGGGCTATTGTTAGGAGCTTTGATTAGTACGTTCACCTTTGTTGCATTTGCACCATTGTTTTCTTAACTATTGCTTCCTATCATCAAGGTTTTCTAGTTTACTTATCTTATTGCTACACTGCTACAGGAAAGGATTCAAGCAGGGAAGGAACTACTTCAGACAAAAAAAATTGCAGAGGAAAGCGAAAGAAAACGGTCTGTCTTATTCCAGTAATTGTTGATTATATGCCATTTTTTTGGCTTTGCATCCATTTTCATTTCTAATATATAGTATTGTTTTCCTTTTGACTTTTGGATGCAATCTATTTTCTCAGCTTCTTAGCCTTAAGGAAAGCTGAAAAAGAGGAAGAAAAAAGAGCAAGGGAGAAAATTCGTAAGAAAATAGAAGCAGATAAGGTGTCGATCATTTCTCACCAACATTTTATATATATTTTGCATGAATACTTGAAGATCAGATTCCAGGCATACTAGATGAGAGTTCGGAAGTTTCTATGTTAGAGTTTGAAAAACTTTTTCTTTTAATTTATGAGCCCATTACCTTGCAGACAACATAATTTTGTGTCAAATTTTCAAAAGTAATGCTATTTGTGACTGTGGGATAACTAGCTACCATAACAAACATGGAAAAGAGTGAAGAAATATAGAAACTTCATGAGAAAAGGCTATTTGAAAGTTCTTTCAATTGGATAGAACCAGATCAGAGATTTCAAATTAATTGGTAAACAGATAATAAATCCTAAATAAGCAAATACCCAGACCAATTGCAGCTTATAAAAAGTGGTCCATAGGAGTGATGATCATAATAAATTATATGGTACCAATAATGTACATATAAGTAAAAATTTGCTGCTTCATCTTTATTTTTTTTAAGGAACAGCTATTCCAAGTCTTAACATTATCAAAACTGCTCTGTGGCTCTAAAAATTGTGGGGATGTCTTTACAGGTAGAAAGAAGGCGGCAGCTTGGATTCCCATTGGAAAACCCCACAACTGTAAACCCTTCAAATCCTATTGTGCAGGATAAAGTGGTATGGTTTAAAAAAAAATATCCTTAAATTCATGGAATTTATATCTTGCATGCGAAACATAAGTTGACATTGATGTGCTTTTGATCTGTTAAAATTGCAGAACTCTTTGCCTGGTATGACTATCTCAAAGGCCGAGCATATGAGAGAATGTTTAAGGTCTCTCAAGCGTAATCACAAGGTATGTGACATCTCTTTCTTAATAAGAGAAGAGTTGGGAAGTCAGTCCTACATTCAGCTGCATGGCTACACAATGAAATTTATTAACATAATGATGAATTCTGCAAGGTTCAAATTTCAGTAGAATTGCATGAAATTCACGTTTAACCACAACTGGAAATAAGTACTTGAAGATGTCCAAATGAATCAGGAGCACCAGATAACATGAACTCCATATTAAAACTGGACTTTGTACTCTAGACTTTCTACATCATTCTTAAGGCTTTACATAATTCCAGTTCCATGCTTGTGCTACTCTTGCATTGGACATGTTAAGTTTCGTTTGGGATTGTGATGCTTCTATTGTGTTGTGAAAGCAAAGTTAAAAAGGTGTTTGGTAACAATTTCTTTTAGTAGGAACCACTCATTTTTTCTTTAATATTTGACAACTAGTGTTTCTATCTTACAATAATAGAACCTCAATAGCAAACGAAACATTACTATCAATAGTTTTTCTTCTCCTTTTCAAAAAATATTTATTTATTGATTTTTGGTCTAGGGTGATGATGCCAGAGTCAAAAGAGCCTACCAAACTCTTTTGATATATGTTGGAAATGTTTTTAAGAATCCAAATGAAGAAAAATACAGGAAGATTCGATTTGCCAACCCATTATTCCAGGTAAGGCACTTCGTCTTGGCATTTGTTACTGATTGTAAGCATATTGTAACCTATAGAATGAATGAATTTCTACCACCCTACATTTTATGACCTCCTTATAGGTCCAAGTTTCCAATTCCAAAACAACTTTATGTTTACTTATTAACACAATGTTCAACTCGTACAACCAATATGATTTTCCAAGCAAACTTTATCAGACACATTCAAAAAGGGTATTTCTTAAACTTTGTATTTTACTTTCTTTCAAGCACTATAAGGAATCATTTGACATAGGAGGAGATAGGCTAGTTTTGGAGTTAGTTTTGTTCTCCCTAATTGTAGTTGGATTAGTTTTTAGTTTTTGTTTCTATTCCTCTGTGGATTCAACAACAAAATTGTAGTAGAAGACCGCTCATATAGCCTTTTCTTCTAGCTTGAATGGTTTTGGCTCTGCTAGACATATCCTTTTTGATGTTATATTTATCTTCCCAAGTTTTCATGTAACTATTTCTCGACAACTTTTTCTTATTCATTTACAATTTCTGAACAGGAGAGGATTGCACGTTTAAAAGGAGGAATTGAGTTTCTCGAGCTTTGCGGATTTGAGAGAACTGAAGTTGGTGATTTCTTGTATCTTCCTAATGAAAAAGTTGACATGGCGGCATTGAACTCTGCTGGCTCCGTATTAAGGTCTGCATTGACAAATCCTTTCTTCGGACTTCTCAGCGGATAATAAGCACATGCATTCTGTGCTGTCCTACGCTCAGGTTGTTTTTTTCTTTTCTTGTTCAAAGATAAGAATTAATCTGGTAATTAATAAACGGAAAACTTCCTCTTAATTATGTCATCTCCTACTTGGAACTCGGTTTATCTTGTCTCTTCATTCGTTCTTTCAGTCATGTTGCCCATCTAATTTGGCTTCTAATTCTATACTTTTAATAATTACATAAAATTATTATATTATTTACAATTCGTTCTTTGTAGTTCACTTCCAAAAGAAAAATAAAATAACAATTATATTATTTACAATGAATGGGTGTCATGACCTATTTTAAAGGACATATATTCTTCTCTTATCTAATAATTGCCCATTAGTTTATAAATAAGACAATGATCTGTAATTAAAATAAATCTAATGATTACATTTAGTAATTATGACAAGAAGGATTCCTAACAATTATAATTCTATAATTTGTATTATTTTCTTCAAATTTGAACTTATCCATTTTTTTTCCAATTATAATATTTATAATCATAAATCTTCTCGAATAGTTTAAATGCTTAGAATTGTGTCAAGATATAAATTATTTCTATTCCTATAATCACTGCATATTTTGAAAAAAACAAACTATGCAATGATATTCCACAAGAAAATTAAATATCTTAACAACTTTTTAACTTTTAAAGTCAATTTTGTTGTTCAACCAATGATATGATTATAATTTAATTTGAAAAAAAGAAAAGAAAATTTGTGGAAAGCAAAAAACATTTGAAGTTTCATGTAGTTTGAAGTCAATAGCATTCCTCTCTCTAGCGTTCAAAGAGCATGCAATGATCAAAGCTTTTCCATCACGTTTTGAATAATCAAAGCTAGCAAAAGCAAAGTTGATGTTTAAAGAGAAGATTTTGAGACCTAAATTGACTCGAAAATCGTAAGTTTAAGTGATTAATTAATAATAAACATGAAAAATATTGGTCAAGACCACTTATTTTCTTGAGCTGTCCAATCTATTAACGTGTAATTTATTTTAATTGATAGATTACACAACTTTTTACTTTTCTTTTTTTTTTAATATACAAAACATTTTCTCACTTTCACAATTGAATCTCCTTTTATTTTTTTTAATAAAAAATAAAGAGTTATTGATTATTTTCAATACATGTTTAATTTTGCTAAAGGTATTTATAAAACATCACTTCTACAAATTTTATGCTATAGAAATTACGAGCAAGAATCCATCATTAAAGATAAAATAAATAAATAAAAAGTAAAAATATTACAAAAATTTTACAAAATAAAATAAATAAAAAAAAGTATGGTAAAATTTATTAATTAAAAAAAATATGATCTTACCATTTTTAAAAATATTTTTATGCATTAAAAATTTTAATTAGTTATTTAAATTATTTGTTGTTTTTTTTTTATAGTTCTTATTTTTCAAATCATAATAATTTTAGAAGTTAAATATTTTAATTGTGCCCAAACACAAAATTTTTTATTTTATGAAAAAAGATAAATACATATTGTAAGAGTTATATTATTTTTATATTTTATTTGAAATTTTTATTCCAATACTTGGAAATAATGCAATGATTCAAGAAAATATCTCACTAAAATCTAGAGAGAATTACTTAAAATTAAGATAAAAGAAATAATTAAAATAAATTTAATTAATTAATTAATTAATTAATTAATAGTTAATAGCATGAATTAGCGACAATCAATATAATTTTATTTTTGAAAAAGAAAAAAAGGGAAAAAAGTTAGGCCAGGCTACCAACCACTCGTCTATGCAACTTGGATACGCAAGTGTGAAGACGGCATCTAAGAAGAAGACAGCAGAGAACATGTTCACTAAAATATCAATTAATCATTCCTGTCTCCCTTTAAATTCAAAGAGCTGGCTATGAATCGCAGTTTGCTCGGTTAAAACTTACAGATTGAAGAATGATTCTGCAGTTTCTGCTTCAGGTTTCATTGCTGCTGCTTTCATGGCCAATAAAATCACGAATGGCAAAACTACGACCACCCCCACCACTAACAAAGCCAAACTGTCTGACCAATTGCGGAAACAATGTAACGGTTCCATTTCCATTCGGAATTGGAAAAAATTGTTACTTCAGTGATTTGTATGCAATAGATTGCAGATCCAGCAAGCCATTCCTCAGAAGCATCAACCCTGAAGTGCTTGAATTTGTACTTGAAAATTCCACCATGCGGGTAAATCAACCAGCGATTCATTCTTGTTGGCAGGATATAAGAAAGAATGTTAAGTTTGGTAAACCTGGAAGATTTCCCTTTTTACTTCTCTTTTTACCACAACACATTCACCGGCGTCGGTTGCAACGACGTTGCATTGATGTCTTCTGCTGTTGATGAATTTGTTATCGGCGGTTGCTTCTCCATTTGTAATGAGAAAAATAAGACAGAAAATGATATTTGCAATGGCATCCAATGTTGTCAGACAGGAGTTCCTTGGGCTCTCAAGAGTTTGAATATTCCTGTAAAAACATAAATAATGCAACGAGAAGCAGCAACAGCAGCCAGCAGGAGGAGGAGGAATACAAAACTGCATTTTTGTTAGAACAGCATTGGTTTGAAGACAACTTTAAGAGTCCAAAAGATGGTGCAAAATCGTAAGCAAGTTCCTGTGGTGTTGGATTGGACGATAAATAATTCATCTTTTGACATGTTACCAAAGAAGTATTCCCCATACTTTGATTCAACCTTTTATCATGAAACTGATGACTGTGGACTTGTTGGATGTTATTGCTATGGAGGTCACAGAGGAAATCGTTATTTTCTCCTACGATGTGAATGTAAGCTTCTTGATCAAATCGTTTACCGAAAATTAATCACATCAGAGCGTTTTGGCAGTCAAATCTCTTTTGAATTTGATAAATATATTTCTTGTGAAGTATGTATTCGTGTATGTCCTATAAAGTCAGTAGTTTAGAGCAGATAATATTTAGTAGTCAAATCCCAACTCTTATTTTTTATATTTACTTTAAAAAAATTCCTTCATGACTGATATTGATGAATGCAAGGCTGGAAATTCCAGAATTTGCGTTTCAAATTTGGTTTGTGAAAACTATAAAGGGAGGTACCGTTGCATTAATCCCATGAGAACGGAAGTTCCCGTGCTCCTTTTAGGTATGGCTTATTACCCTTTTTTGATACATAGGTTTTATAGATTAATAATCCTGAAGGTGTTGGCACAGGCCTTGGAGGTTTGTTTCTTCTAATTGGAACATGGTGGATTTGCATCGAAATAAGAAAATGAATGATGCAGGAAGAGGAAAATTTCAAAAGAAATGATGGTTTCTTTTACAACAGCAGCAGAATTCATTTGATGGCAGTGTAGAAAGATGCAAGATATTCAATTCCAGTGAATTAGACAAAGCCACTGACCATTTCAATATCAACCGAATTTTTGGTCATGGAGGCCAAGGTGCTGCTTACAAAGGAATGTTGGTGGATGGAAGAATCATTGCAGTAAAGAAATCCAAAGTTGTAGATAAAGCAAAGCTTGAAGAATTCATTAACGAAGTTGTAATTCTTTCGCAAATTAACCATAGAAATGTGGTTAAGCTTTTGGGTGGTTGTTTGGAGACTGATGTTCCTTTATTAGTATACCAAGTCCTTCCAAATGGAGCCCTTTTCCAGTATCTTCATAATCAAACTGAAGAGCTTCCGCTGACATGGGAAGTGCGACTACGGATTGCTACAGAAGTTGTAGAAGCACTTTCTTACTTGCACTTACCAGCTTACTTACCCTTTTTCCATCGAGACATCAAGTCAACAAATATACTCTTGGATAAAAAATACAGAGCAAAAATAGCAGATTTCGGAACTTCAAGATCAATTGCCATGGACCTAACTCATGTCAGCACGAAAGTACAAGGAGCTTTCGGATACTTGGATCCTGAATACTTTCATTCAAGTCAATTCACAGATAAAAGTGATGTCTACAGCTTTGGAGTTGTTCTTGTTGAGCTTTTAACCGGACAAAAACTAAATCTCCAATGTGGAAAAAAGAATAAATTGGGCAACATGTTTTGTGGAATCAATGAAAGAGAATTGTTTGAATGATATTCTGGATGATCGAGTAAAAAAATAAGGGGAAAGATAAGAGATCATAGCAGCTGCTAATATCGCGGAAAGATGCTTAAATCCGAATGGGAAGAATAGACCTACAATGAAAGAAGTGGCAATGGAATTAGATAGAATAAGAGCTTCAGAAAATGGCAACAGGGTTCAGACATTTTATGAACAGTTTGAGCATATATGTGTGAACTCAAGTAATTGGGCCTTGGGATATTGTAGGAACTACTTAGGACTTGGCAGTCACAACAAATATGGTTGCTTTGAGAAGCCGGTCTACGTTTGTCGGAAGACAGAGATAGCCAGGAGTGTTTCCCATAGTCCCAAGAAAATCAATGCTCAGGAAAGCAATGGCGCAGAGTGAAACATGAAGCAGATGAATCGAAGAACTATAAAAAGAGTTGGTAACCGTTTTCTTTGTTCAATACATTCATTTGGTGATTTTCTTTCTTTTTCCTTTCCTTTTTCTGACCATTTTTGTGTTGTAAATTGTTGCGACGCAGCAATGAATAGATTCTTTAACGTTATTATTGTAAAAAGGAAATACGATTGTACTTAATGAAAAGCGTTGAAAGCAAAAAAAAAAAAAAAAAAAAATAGCTGAAGCTTAACTTTGCTATCTCCTGGCTTATTGGTTCGGTTCTCTGGTTTTCGGCTCTTCTGCTGGGTGTTTTTCAGCCAAAAAGAACTGGAGCTATTGATTTTTAAAGCATAGCAAAAGTACCAAAATTCTAAATTATAAGCCCAAAAGCATAGCAAAAGTACCAAAATTCTAAATTATAAGCCCAAATTTAATAAATAATGTTGATGCAAACCCACGAGGGATCTTTGCCTGCAGTTTTAGTATTAGCTGGAGTTGGATGGCAGCGGGCAAATTAGCACAAATGAAGACACTATAAAAAGAACACGTACAGGAGGCAAATTGAGGGAGTAATGATTTTCAATTTACGATTAGTAAACAATTAAATAGTTACCCAAGGAGGATTAATTGTTAAATAAGATTTTATTATTTACCAAGTACTTACCATAAAAAAAAAATTATTGTTTATTCAATGAGCGTTTACTATTTTCATGAGCCAATCTGATTACACAATGGTGTTTTATTTTGGTTGAAATAATTCAGTGAACGATACCACCAACCTACATTTTTAAGCATCTCTCTTGAACGTCATGATCCAATATGGCATTAACTTATAAAACATTTCTCAACGGAAAAGCTGTAGGCTAAGTTTTTATGCATTCTCATCGAGCATGGAGTTTATCTGGCTTGTGATATGATTAGAACTCCAAAAACAATCGATCACCAAGTAATCAAAATACAGACCTACAGAAACCAAAAGGAGAAGAAAAGTATAATGCAAGCAAGCTTTTAATGGACAGTTAATCATTCTGAATATACCTTTAACATAGACAGCTTGGGCTTGTAATGCCAATGGTTTTGCTATTGTGAGTTCCTACTTGGTATCTTAACTTACTCTATATTCCCAAAAACAACTCGAATATGTTCCCCATGCTGCCATGCATAAAAAATGATTGAGAATATAACCCACAATCATATCCCATCCCACCAAAATCAAATTCTCACATCCATTTCCCATTAATTGTCAAGGAAAAAAGCTAGGAAGTTCTTCACTTGCTGTCAGTGAAATCTGCATCGATGACATCACCATCCTGTCCTTTGCTTGATGAGTCTGAAGGTCCAGCCTCGGCACCTGGTGTGGGTCCGGCACCAGGAGCAGCACCAGCTCCAGGTTGGTTGTAAAGGGATTGCCCAAGTTGCATGACTTCTTGGTTGAGTGCAGCCATAGCGTCCTTCATTCCCTGGGTTGAGCCTTTGGCAATTGCATCCTTTAGCTCCTTAAGTTTTGCCTCAACCTTCTCTTTTACCGGGGCTGGCACCTTTTCTCCCAGCTCCTTCAGCTGCTTCTCCGTTTGATACACAACAGAATCAGCCTGGTTCTTTGTGTCAATAGCATCCCTCTTCTCCTTGTCCTCCTTGGCAAATTTCTCAGCTTCATTCACCATTCTCTCTACCTGAAATTATCACACATTCGCACACATTAATCTCCTGTACAAAGAATTATGACAATTAAAGAAAAAAAAATGCTTCATCTGCTGTACAATAAGCATTGCTATTGTACAACTTCAATTTCCACAATAGCCAAATTCTTCGAGAAGGTCAAAGTCATTTTATACAAACACCTAATTAGCTAACATCAAAACTTACTTCATCACTGGGCAAGGTGCTGGCACCAGTAATGGTGATGTCTTGCTTCTTCCCTGTGCCTTTGTCAACAGCGGCGACAGAAAGAATTCCATTGGCATCAATGTCAAATTTGACCTCAATTTGAGGAACCCCACGTGGTGCCGGGGGAATACCATCGAGACGGAAGCTCCCAAGAGATTTGTTGTCCCTCACAAACTCTCTTTCACCTTGGAGAACATTGATCTCAACACTGGTCTGACCATCTGCAGCCGTTGAGAATACCTCTGATTTGGAAGTGGGCAGAGTAGTATTTCTTGGGATAAGTTTTGTCATCACACCACCAAGGGTTTCCAAACCAAGAGATAATGGGGTCACATCCAATAGAACAATGTCACTTACATCTCCGGAGAGAACACCAGCCTAGAATCAAACAGAATAAGGCATTTCATAAGATAATTTATCTAAAACTAATACAAAGAATGTTAAATCGACAACTTGTCCTCAGATTGTTATGATATAAAATCTGCCGAGGAAACAAGATTACAAGTTCACCAAGATAAGTTTAACAACATGAAACATTGACACCTCATGGAACAGAAGTATTTCAGTATTGATGGGCCAACCTGAACAGCAGCCCCCAGGGCAACCACTTCATCGGGATTAACAGTAACATTTGGATCCTTGCCAGTCATTTTCTTCACCAGCTCCTGAACAGCTGGAATACGAGTTGATCCACCAACAAGGATTACCTCATCTAAATCTTTGAAGGAAAGTTTTGCATCCCTTAAAGAATTCTCAACAGGAGTCCTGAGTCTTTTAAGAACAAATTGCAGAGATGAAACACAAAACAAGTATTAAGGACAGCTGAAGTAGAAATGCCACAAATAATAACAACATCATCTAAGCCTAACTGTTGAGAGTAAAAGTTAGAAATAGAGCCCCGAATTAAAGTTTCTCTTACAAAATGTCCATCCACCACATGAAAGGATTTACAATAAAGTTGCATAAGGTACCTGTCAAGCAGATCTGAACACAATTCCTCAAACTTTGCCCTTGTAAGGGTGGTATCGATATGCTTCGGCCCATCAGCGGTAGCAGTAATGAAAGGCAAGCTGGAAAAAAGCAGAAATTGTCAGTAGGATATACAGCTCTGGGATGGGATGTCTTGAAAGACGCAGAGAGTCAAAAAGAGTCATTTAGATGCAAGCAACATACCTGATGTTTGTCTGAGTCAAAGATGACAGCTCCATTTTAGCCTTCTCTGCTGTCTCTGTTAAACGTTGAAGAGCCTGTTTGTCCTTCAGAAGATCTATACCTTCATCTCTCTTGAAGTTTGCAGCAAGCCAATCAACAATCCTCTGCACACATTATTAGATAATTGTAAGCCCATCCAGAAGAAAACCAGACCACAATTCTATATATGTAACTCATACACATCAATCAAGGATAAGGAAAATGATTCCAACCTTGTCAAAATCATCACCACCCAAATGTGTATCTCCTGAAGTGGAGAGCACTTCAAACACTCCATCACCAACCTCAAGCACTGAATCAAAGCAAAATTAATGGGGCAATACAAAATAGTCAAGTATGGATCAATCTCTCAACTCAAAACTGCCACACAAATAAAAGTGTTTTGATGGTTGATTCTGTTGCTACAGACATAATTCCCTATGATAGCCATGCAAATAGATAAACTTCTGAAACAGTACCTGAAACATCAAAAGTACCACCACCAAGATCAAACACTAGGATAGTCTCATTGTTTTTCTTTTCAAATCCATATGCCAACGAAGCGGCAGTAGGCTCATTGATGATACGGAGAACATCTAAGCCAGCAATACGACCAGCATCCTTTGTTGCTGTCCTCTGGGAATCATTGAAGTAAGCAGGCACTGTGACCACAGCTTTTGTTACTTTATCATTCAAAAACTTGGATGCATCATCCACAAGTTTTCTCAAGACCTAAATTAGAAAACAAATAAATAAACTGCCTATCAGCAAATAGTCCACATATTTCATATCAGGTAACAATCCTTTTTGATCAATTAAAATCAGTTAACTATGACATACATACTTTAATGGGCAGCAAGTACGCATTCTGAAGAATGAACATGAATCTTACTACCATTTATTCACAAGTATAGCACACGTGTGCGCGCACACACACACACACACACACACACACACAAGTGTGTGCTGAAAACAATCTTTAAAGGACTTAAATGCTGTCATGCAATTCCCTACAAAGGAACTGCTTGAACTACACACTCAACCAATCGAGATATAACTACTTGCCCCAACAATTTTGGAAGGAAGTGATAATGCTCTGCAAAGAAGTATACAAAGTAGAACAAGAAACATTTAACAAATGCCAAACCTAAATCCTTAATCCAAAAACTCAATCACGCAACCAAAACTCATCAAGATGTAGATATCACCTTTTTGCACTACCACACCATTTTACAGCCAAGAAACAGCCAACTACAGAATCATTACTAAACTAACAAGTATAAAATCTAAAATTCACCCAAAAATTCAAATTTCAATATCTCAATACAAAACCAAAGAGACCACAACGATCAATCACTCAAAAAATTAGCCAACTATTACGGTAATATGTAAACATAACACTTTCTCGGCAAGCAAAGCAATAGAATACAAAACATCTAAAAGGCAACAACCCACCAAATCAAATTAACCAATAACCACAAAAACACTAAATTAGCAACTTTGTAACCCTCATACCTGAGCTGAAATTTCTTCAGCCGCAAACTGCTTACCAATAGCAGGACATTCCAACTTTACATTTCCATTCTCATCTCTCACTACCTTATACGAAACCTGCTTCGATTCCTCATCCACCTCATTCATCTTCCTCCCAATAAACCTCTTCACCGAAAAAAACGTATTCTCCGGATTCACAACCGCCTGCCGTTTCGCAATCTGCCCCACCAACCTATCCCCGTTTTTCGTATACGCCACCACAGACGGCGTCGTTCTCTGTCCTTCAGCATTCGTCACAATCGTCGGTTTCCCTCCTTCCATAGCCGCCACCGCCGAATTCGTCGTCCCCAAATCTATCCCCACCACCTTCTCATTCACCACTCTCACCGGACCAACCCTTCTTCTATTCCCATTATTTAGCTTCAAAAACGCAGCGTTTGGCAACCCAAATCGCGTCGCCCCAACCCTTTGCCCGAAAAAGACCGTTCCCGCTCCTGTCTTCTTATTCCATCCATTACCCCCATTTTTTCTCGACCCAAATGAAATATTCCCGAGAAAATGGATTTGAGCTGTAGAAGAAGAAGCCATATGCTGTAATTCTGCAAACAGAACAAACTCTAGTTTTGAGACAAGGAGATATGCGAGGAATTGAATTTGGGTTGTTGAGTTCTTAGTCCTTGTTCGAGTTTTAAGGTTGCAGCAGAAGGAAGAAGATAAGAGATTGGTAGAGAAGGGTTTAGGCAGAGAGAGAGTGAGGGTTAGGTGTTGACACGTGTGAGAAAGCTAGAACCGTCTATAATAATGGCTCTTTTTAATTTAGTGGCCCATTTTTTAGCCCAATCATGCTTATAGCTTGAGCAAAAAATTTACTTTATTTTGGCCTAACTATTAAATTCTGAACTAAAATACCCTCATTTCATTTTTGTTTATCTCTCTGTCATTTATGCGTCAAAACCTTGGGTGCTTCAAATCAAAAAAGCAAACTAAAGGTGCTTCAAATCCAAAAAACAAACTAAAGTGCCAAGAGAGTTTTGTGACAAACGTACATTGTGGGAGGAAAGTCACTCTGAGAGAAGAGAAGATGGCCAGATGAACTCAAGAGAAACCAAATCAAACACAATTAGAAGAATTCTATCTTGACATTTTTAAAGATTTTTCAAGCATTTAACAAAATATTAAGGAAAGAAAAATCTTATAGAACATGAACACTTTTGGAAGTTTTGTAGAGAACATTGCAAGATGTCTAGATCTCCAATATTAAATATTGAAATTTTCAGTATCAAAAGTGGAGATAAGGTATCAAGACAGTTAATACAAAATACTTTATCCAACAACAAATATCAATATAAAATCATTAATAAATGTTAAAATATCCTATTCTTTCAATAGCCCATGAAAGTGTAAATCTTGATCATGTCAAATATACAACACATTTTCAATAATACAAGTATAATAATTTAATTAGGATGTAATGATATCAATTTTTTACAAATTTGTGAGTTCGTATATATGTTAGTCTTATTGATAAAAGATAAAAAGTCATCCAAAGTTTGAATGTTGTTTTCATGTTAATACAAATTCTATAAAAATTATCTTATGTAAAGAATAAAGTTTTTGTAAAATCTCTTCGTAGTTAATCTATCTTAGGGCACAAAATATTCAGCTCTCCCTTTCTTTGCAAAATTTCTGCACTTTTGGATTAACTCTTCCACAATCTTTGAAAACAAATTTGTTCCATATTTATAACAAAATTAAAAGTGTTTCAATCAAAAGACACTAAATTTTTTATAAACACATTGTAACAAATATGTTTCTTCACAACAGTTAAATTAAGATTTTTAGAAGTTTTAAAATATCAAGAATTATAGATATTTGAAAAAATAAAAATTTCTAGACTTTTTAAAATGTCAAGATTTCTAGACATTTGTGTACAAACTCAAACAAAATATGTAAGATTTCAATCCATATTTGTATTGTTCGTACATGTCATAAAAAATTTGTAAAAACTCAATATATATGTAAATCTCATTGTTGGAATAATTTTGAAAATGATAATTTTACCCTCAAACTCACCAATTTATTTAGTACTCAATTGTAATAAGATAGGTTTGATATGCCTATTATTGATTTGAGAGAAAAAAAAATTTTTACAATGGGTTTGATACTATAAAGATAAATATCCACAAATATCTATTATGAATGTTTATCAAATATTTAATTTTTTAAATATATATTTTCTTCTAATAAAATTATTTAAAGTACACTTAACATTGTTATTGCATAGATGTGTTGATAAAAGGTTTTTATATTCATTAAGTGAAAGATTTTTACTTAATGTTTAGTTAAGTTATCGAAATTGTATGAAAATTTAAAATATTTTTTTGTTAGATTTTTGGCTAATAAAAAAATAGGTATTTAAAAATAATTTGAAGTCAACAAATATTGACTAGACAACATTTTTGCTTCAAAAACAAAATAATGATGAATAGTGGGCAGAAGCATATGAGCCCCAGCCCCAAGCTGCAGCCCAACCATGAGAAAAGAACTTGGGCAGTAGCTTTAGGTATCGTAGCGCCCGACAAGGATAAGCATGGTCATTTGCCTTCTATATTTAAGATTTAAAAGGAAAAAGAAAGCATTTTGGAGAAGGGAGATACTTTGAGACAAAAAGAAAGAAAAGAATCAAGGAAGACAAAAAGAAGAACAAAGGAGACGAAAGAGAATACACAATATTACATCCAATCGAGCATATTTCTAAGTTCAATTCTTCGTTCCTTAACTTTCTTATTTTAAGATATTGAAGTTAGCTTCTTTAAATTTTGTTTTTACATCATAAACTAAATTATTATTCTAAACTTAATATGTAGCTAAATCATAAAAGATTGATATTTATTTATTTGAGGATATTTATTTATTTGAGTTAATTTGAATTTTGTTATATGATTTGAGTATTCATTTTATTCTTATTACTTCTATACCAATTAGTTATTGATTACATATGATACCCTAAAAAAAGGTGCTTATGTCTATGATCAAAAGAGGAATGCCATCAAGTCTATATATAAGATTGTAATATATTTGTATGCTTGGTAGAATGTTTATATAAAATCTATAAATATCATTAATCTCCAATTATTCAAAGTTACATATAAATATAATAAGTTAATAATTTAAAGATATTTTTATTGTCACAAAAAAAAAATCAATAAATATGTGTAAGATTCTTCGTGATCAACCATACACTTAATTTCAATTAATGAATATAGTAAATTAAATTTGAATTAATTTAAATGAAATTGAGTGTTCTAAAATTTTTTTTATTTGATCACAATTTTAATTTTTATCTTATTTTAGTTTAATTATTATTTTAATTAGTGAATAAAATTGGCTTTTAACTTGTTAAGATAATAATAAAAATAAATAATATTAGTACTTAAATTTTATATAAATAATTCTTGTGAAATAATATTTAAGTTATCTTTTTGTTACTTGTGTACGATAATATATACTTGTATTTATGTATTTTTACAATATGTGTGTGTAAAAAGATTTTAAAAGCACCCAAAGTACACTTAACGGCTCAAATGCATATATATTTACATATGTGTGTGTGAAAAAAGATTTAGTTTTTGAATTAATATTATTTATGATGATATTTTATTAAAATAAAAGAAAAAAATGATTATAAATGTGAATTTAGTTTTTGAAAGTTGAGGCTTGACACTTAATATCTCTTTTGCATATTCACATATATGTAATGTTTATAAATGGAAAAGCAAAAAAAAAAAAAAAATACATTTATTTTTGTAAAAATCTCTTTGTTTTACTTGAAATTATTTTATTTCTTATAGAAAAAAATATATTTTTGTTTTCAAATACTACATATTTTATGCCGTGTTTGATATTGTTTTCTTAATAATATTTTAGAATTTCTTTCAAGAAAATGAAACAATATTTAATTATTCAATTCGAATGTGTATATACATGTATGTATATAAAAATTATATTGTATTTTTTTAACTACTATAATTTTTAAATTATTGAATTTCTAATTAAAAATTTTTTTATACACAAATTATACACTAAATTAAGCTATCCAAAAAATAAAAATAATACAAAAGTAGTTAAAAAGACAAAAAAAAATTATTAAAAATTTATGGATAGCTAATTTGGTAAATATTAAATATCTATTTAATAGAGTTTGGTAATGAAATATTAAACTTATTACACATTTAGTATGGATTTTGTATTAAATTTTGATAGTAAATGTGCATGTAGATGCAAATTTGAAAGTATTTATCCTAAATCCAACCTATTGTTATTTTTAAAAAATTTCAATTCATACAAAAAAAAAAAATACATATGATAATTTAATAAAACTATAGCACAATATTAATAATCTTACTCGCCTTAAATTTTTGCAATAAAAATAGTGATAGACTATTTTACAGAGAATACAAAGAACAAATAGATAGTATTTGTTTTTTCTTCTTTCGCTTGCTCTTTTATTCTTTTTCTTCCACGACATTCAAAACTAATGAAATAAGGGAATTACTAAAATACATATAATATACTATACATTCCTTAACATAAAATTTAAAACATACAATGGACTACTTGAAATAATTAATATAAAATTTAAAATAATAAATAAAAAAAATTAAAATATAAAATATA
>CP135546.1:502427-530170 GCA_032402905.1 Khaya senegalensis | reverse complement strand
TGAATATTAAATAATACTAAAATTTTTAAATTTGGATTAATAAATCAAGTATATGGTCAAATAATAATTTAAACACTTTTTTTTTTTTATCAATAATATAAACTCCTTTAATATATGTACACATAGGTTTTAATTTCTTTTAATCTCATAAAAATATAAAATTTTATAAGATTTATACTAGAGTATGTGTATGTAAAATATTGATAATGAATTTACTATTATTATATTATTATTATTATACATCTCATATTTCATACATTGTATTTATAATATTATTGTATTATTTTTTTATTGTTATTTTAAAAGAGATTTATTATAAATATTTTGTAATTGAGACGAAAACATTGAATATCAAGCATAGGAGAAAAATATTGAATATTTGATAGAAATAATTATTTATTCAACATTTTGAAGTTAGTGTTTTCCAATTTGGCAAGAACCATCCAACTAATATATATATATATATATATATATATATATTCTCAATGAAGGGCATAATAGTATTTTTGCACTCGATATGCAATATCCTCCCATGCAAACCGCAATATAAAATTGGCACGAGCACAAGGGAACGTGTCTTCAAATTTTCTGGTAAATCAAAAAGAATTAATATATATATATATGTATGTATGGATTGAAGAGTGAAAAGCCAACAGCCAAAATCCAATCTGTGGTGCTCCCCAATTTTCAGACATTTTTAGATTTTTCCTGGAAATTTTCTCAACCCATTTTACATTCTTCAAATTCGCTCTTTTCCCGTTGTTCAATTTCTTTTTTCATCTGTTATTCATCAAAAATTCGGTTAATATATTGTTTCGTTCCCATCCCATTTGATAAATAAACGAACTCGTCTTGGGTTTTTTTTTTTTAAATTTAATTTTCCTCTATTTGTTATAAATGAGATGACTTCCATTCTGGGATAGTGAAAACAGTGGAAAAATAATGTCAATGGCGAGTGAAGGTGGTGGGGATGCAACGTTGTCGTCTTTGTATTCACCGAAGAACAGGGTTAAGTTTTTATGCAGCTATGGCGGGAAAATTTTGCCCAGAGCTGTTGATGGGCACCTCAAATATGTGGGTGGTGAGACACGTGTCGTCGCTATCGCTCGTGACATCAATTTTTCTGGTAAAAATTTTATTAAATTTTCGGTTTTAACTGTAAATAATGTACTTTTTGTGTCAATTATGTGAGAATCATATTGAATTTTCAAGAATTGTGGTAAATTTTAATTGTGTATCTATGAAATGGAGATTTCCCAATTTCTCGGGGTACATGTTTCTGATTATTAGAATGATGAATTTATGATTATGTATTGGTCTGATTATTAGAATGATGAATTTATGATTATGAATTGGAAATTGCAATGCACTATTGCTTATTTACACTGGTTTTCTTATGAATCTTTACGTAAGAATGAATGAAAATGAGGTAATTCTCATCAATGATTTATAATATACAGTTTAGTATTGCAGAATAAGGCGTGTAAATAAATGATATATTCAAATTATTTAAATGTATGAACATGAGCTAGGGAACTGTAATAACGATTATGGGTTTTTCGTGAAGTTGTAGGCTTGTTTGGGATTTCCTCACAGTTTGATATATGTTGAGTTAAAGAGAATTTCAGAGGTATAAATCCCAGAAATTAAGATAGCAATGTTTTTCCTTATCCATTAGATTTTATTTGTTGTTATTTGCTGTGGTGGCTATTCAAATTTTGTTGTATGTATGCATTGTTATTTGTTTAGAAGGTTTGTCCACTAATATTCATCGGTGTAGTGTTCTGTGTTGCCTCAGGCAGTATGAAAACATCTGGCTGATATATTTTGCTGTCCGTTTAACCCTTTCTGTCATGTATTGTGTTATCAAATCACTGTCTTATCTCTGTTATGTCAATCTTTACTTGACACTCCCATTTTCTGTCTTTGTAACATGAAGAGCTAATGAAGAAGCTTAGCACAATATATGATGGTGACATGGTCCTCAAGTACCAGCTGAGTCCTGAGGATCTTGATTCCTTGGTGTCTGTTAGAACTGATGAGGATGTGAAGCACATGCTTGAAGAATACGATTGTCATGAAAGCGAAGGAACTGTAAGGCTCCGAGCCTTTTTGTTTCCCTCCAACCCAGTTGTAATTGAAACCCCAATAGCTCCTGTGGATCCCCTAGCTCTTGAACAACGTTACATTGATGCAATCAATGACATAATTCGTACAACTGGTAATGGAAGACTCACCCCAATCAAAGCAACACGTTCATCACTCAGCATTTCTTCTGCTTGCTCTTCGCCAAAGTCCCCCTCCCCCAACAGCAAGGCTATTGATTCTTTTTCTCATGACTTCATATTCATGGATGGATACCAGATCAGTAAACTATCGATGCATAAAGTTCAAAGCTCTCCTAGTCTTTGCAATCTCAACAGTTCACTCCATCAAAGCAGCGGTTCTAGCAGTCATTATTTTTACCAGCATCCGCACCACTACTACCCAAACAACCCCCAACACCACCCTCACAGTCATTCATACCATACTCACAGTTCGCCGCCTGTTTCATTGTCACAGCCAGCTGACTTGGTGAGAAACCCAATGGGACATGGCCGAAGTCTCTACCAGTCAAGAAGTTACTCAGCAAGTAGGAACTATTTAGGGCTTGGTAGTCAAAACAAATATGGTTGCTTTGAGGAGCCGGTCTATGTTTGTCGGAGGATAGAGAGAGCCGGGAGTCTTCCCCATAGTCCCAAGAAAATCAACGCTCAGGAAAGCAAGTCTCAGGGTGAAACATGAAGCAGATGAATCGTAGAACTAAAAAAAAGTCGGTAACCAATTTCTCTTCTCAATACAATATTTTTGTGATTTTCTTTCTTTTTCCTTCTACTTTTTTTTTTTTTTCCCTATTTTTGTGCTGTAAATTGTTGCACGCTGTAGTGAATAGGTTGTATTAACGTTATTTTTGTCCAACTGAAACACGATATACATAATGAAAAGCCTTGAAAAAATTAGGTGAAGCTTAACTTTGCTATCTCTTGGCTTGTTTTCTTCGGTTCTCTGTTTTTCAGCTTATCTGCTGGGTGTTTTTCCAAGAAAAAACTTGGAGCTTGATTTTAAAAGTACAAAAGAACCAGAATTTGGATTATAAGACTAAATTTAATATATGATGACAAATACCCACGAGATCTTTGCATGCTTTTTTAG
This sequence comes from Khaya senegalensis, assembly GCA_032402905.1. NCBI lineage: Eukaryota > Viridiplantae > Streptophyta > Magnoliopsida > Sapindales > Meliaceae > Khaya > Khaya senegalensis. Next base: position 526,978 of record CP135546.1, on the reverse strand, counting down.
CATTAGCTGCCGTTGGAAGGCCACGGGCGAATTAGTACAAATGAAGACACTTTCAAATGAATACAGACTGGAGGTAAATTGAGGACTTGTGATTTTCAATTTACGATTTTAAACAATAGAATAATTAGCCAACAAGGATTATTTGTTAAATAAGAATTATTGTTTATCAAGTATGTGCCATAAAAAATTATTATTTATTAAAGCATGTACCATTTTCATTACCCAATCTGAATATATAATGGTGTTTTATTTTGGTTGAAATAATTCAGTCAGCAACGACACCACCACCTTACATTTTTAAGCATCTCTCTTGACATCATGATACAATATGGCATTAACTTATAAAACATTTCTCTGCAGAAAAGCAGTAGAAACCAAAAGAAGCGGTATAGTGCAATCAAGATTTTAATGGACAATCCATCATTCTGAATATACTTCAAACAGAGACAGCTTAGGCATGAAACACCAACTGTTTTGCTATGGGGGGTTCCCACTTAGTATCCTATCGTCCTCTATCTTCCCAAAAACAATTTGAATCTGTTCCCCATGCATCAAAAATGATTGCGAATATAACCCAAAACCATATCCCATACCACCAAAGTCAAATTCTTACACATATTTCCCATTAAATAGGAGGGGAAAAAGCTAAGAAGTTCCTCAATTGCGGTCGGTGAAATCTGCATCGATGACATCACCATCTGGTCCTTTGCTTGATGAGTCTGAAGGACCAGCCTCAGTGCCTGGTGTGGGTCCGGCACCAGGAGCAGCGCCAGCTCCGGGTTGGTTGTATAGGGATTGGCCAAGCTGCATGACTTCTTGGTTGAGTGCAGCCATAGCGTCCTTCATTCCTTGAGTTGAGCCTTCGGCAATTGCATCCTTTAGCACTTTAAGTTTCGCCTCAACCTTCTCTTTTACTGGGGCTGGCACCTTTTCTCCCAGGTCATTCAGCTGCTTCTCCGTTTGGTACACAACAGAATCAGCCTGGTTCTTTGTGTCAATAGCATCTCTCTTCTCCTTGTCCTCCTTGGCAAATTTCTCAGCTTCATTCACCATTCTCTCTACCTAATTTAGCACACATTCCCACAGCATTAATCTCTCATACAAAAAATCATGACAATTAAAGAAAAAAAATGTATCATCTACTTGTACAATAAGCATTGCTATCGTACAGCTATGATTTTCACAGTAGTGATATTCTTCGAGAAGGTCAAAAACATTTTATACAAACACCCAATTAGGTAACATCAAAACATACCTCATCGCTGGGCAAGGTGCTGGCACCAGTAATGGTGATGTCTTGCTTCTTCCCTGTGCCTTTGTCAACAGCGGCGACAGAAAGAATTCCATTGGCATCAATGTCAAATTTGACCTCAATTTGAGGAACCCCACGTGGTGCTGGGGGAATACCATCGAGACGGAAGCTCCCAAGAGATTTATTGTCCCTCACAAACTCTCTTTCACCTTGGAGAACATTGATCTCAACACTGGTCTGACCATCTGCAGCTGTTGAGAATACCTCTGATTTGGAAGTGGGCAGAGTAGTATTTCTTGGAATAATTTTTGTCATCACACCACCAAGGGTTTCCAAACCAAGAGATAATGGGGTCACATCCAATAGAACAATGTCACTTACATCTCCCGAGAGAACACCAGCCTAGAATCAAACAGAATAAGGCATTTCATAAGATTATGGATCTAAAACTAATAGCAAAAATGTTAAATCCACAACTTGTACTCAGATTGTTGGGATATAAAATCTGCCAACAAAACAGGATTACAGGTTCACCAAGATAAGTTTAACAATATGAAACATTGCCAACACATGGAACAGAAGTATTTAAGTAATGATGAGCCTACCTGAACAGCAGCCCCCAGGGCAACCACTTCATCAGGATTGACTGTAACATTTGGATCCTTGCCAGTCATTTTCTTCACCAGCTCCTGAACAGCTGGAATACGAGTTGATCCACCGACAAGGATTACCTCATCTAAATCTTTGAAGGAAAGTTTTGCATCCCTTAAAGAATTCTCAACAGGAGTCCTGAGCCTATTAAGAACAAATTGCAGAGATGAAACACAAAACAAGTATTAAGGACAGATGAAGTAGAAAATGCCACAAATAATAACAACGTCATCTAAGCCTAACCGTTGAGAGTAACAGTTAGAAATAGAGCCCCGAATTAAAGTTTCTTCTTACAAAATGTCCATCCACCAAATGAAAAGATTTACAATAAAGTTGCATAAGATACCTGTCAAGCAGGTCTGAACACAATTCCTCAAACTTCGCCCTTGTAAGGGTGGTATCAATATGCTTCGGCCCATCAGCGGTAGCAGTAATGAAAGGCAAGCTGGAAAAGCAGAAATTATCAGTAGGATATACAGCTTTGGAATGGGATGTATTGAAAGAAGCAGAGAGTCAAAAAGAGTCATTCAGAAGCAAGCAACATACCTGATGTTTGCCTGAGTCAAAGATGACAGCTCCATTTTAGCCTTCTCTGCTGTCTCTGTTAAACGCTGAAGTGCTTGTTTGTCCTTCAGAAGATCTATGCCTTCATCTCTCTTGAAGTTTGCAGCAAGCCAATCAACAATCCTCTGCACACATTATTAGATAATTGATTATTAGATAATTGTAAGTCCATGCAGAACAAAACCAGACCACAATTTTATATATATATATATATATATATATATATATATATATAACACATATATATGGAAAATGATTGCAACCTTGTCAAAATCATCACCACCCAAATGTGTATCTCCTGAAGTGGAGAGCACTTCAAACACTCCATCACCAACCTCAAGCACTGAATCAAAGCAAAATTAATGGGGCAATACAAAATAGTCAAGTATGGATCAATCTCTCAACTCAAAACTGCCACACAAATAAAAGTGTTTTGATGGTTGATTCTGTTGCTACAGACATAATTCCCTATGATAGCCATGCAAATAGATAAACTTCTGAAACAGTACCTGAAACATCAAAAGTACCACCACCAAGATCAAACACTAGGATAGTCTCATTGTTTTTCTTTTCGAATCCATATGCCAACGAAGCGGCAGTAGGCTCATTGATGATACGGAGAACATCTAAGCCAGCAATACGACCAGCATCCTTTGTTGCTGTCCTCTGGGAATCATTGAAGTAAGCAGGCACTGTGACCACAGCTTTTGTTACTTTATCATTCAAAAACTTGGATGCATCATCCACAAGTTTTCTCAAGACCTAAATTAGAAAACAAATAAATAAACTGCCTATCAGCAAATAGTCCACTTATTTCATATCAGGAAACAATCCCTTTTGATCAATTAAAATCAGTTAACTATGACATACATACTTTCATGGGCAGCAAGTATGCATTCTGAAGAATGAACATGAATCTTACTACCATTTATTCACAAGTATAGCACACGTGTGCACACACACACACACACACACACACACACACAAGTGTGTGCTGAAAACAATCTTTAAAGGACTTAAATGCTGTCATGCAATTCCCTACAAAGGAACTGCTTGAACTACACACTCAACCAATCGAGATATAACTACTTGCCCCAACAATTTTGGAAGGAAGTGATAATGCTCTGCAAAGAAGTAAATAAAGTAGAACAAGAAACATTTAACAAATGCCAAACCTAAATCCTTAATCCAAAAACTCAATCCCGCAACCAAAACTCATCAAGATGCAGATATCACCTTTTTTGCACTACCACACCATTTTACAGCCAAGAAACAGCCAACTACAGAATCATTACTAAACTAACAAGTATAAAATCTAAAATTCACCCAAAAATTCAAATTTCAATATCTCAATACAAAACCAAAGAGACCACAACGATCAATCACTCAAAAAATTAGCCAACTATTACGGTAATATGTAAACATAACACTTTCTCGGCAAGCAAAGCAATAGAATACAAAACATCTAAAAGGCAACAACCCACCAAATCAAATTAACCAATAACCACAAAAACACTAAATTAGCAACTTTGTAACCCTCATACCTGAGCTGAAATTTCTTCAGCCGCAAACTGCTTACCAATAGCAGGACATTCCAACTTTACATTTCCATTCTCATCTCTCACTACCTTATACGAAACCTGCTTCGATTCCTCATCCACCTCATTCATCTTCCTCCCAATAAACCTCTTCACCGAAAAAAACGTATTCTCCGGATTCACAACCGCCTGCCGTTTCGCAATCTGCCCCACCAACCTATCCCCGTTTTTCGTATACGCCACCACAGACGGCGTCGTTCTCTGTCCTTCAGCATTCGTCACAATCGTCGGTTTCCCTCCTTCCATAGCCGCCACCGCCGAATTCGTCGTCCCCAAATCTATCCCCACCACCTTCTCATTCACCACTCTCACCGGACCAACCCTTCTTCTATTCCCATTATTTAGCTTCAAAAACGCAGCGTTTGGCAACCCAAATCGCGTCGCCCCAACCCTTTGCCCGAAAAAGACCGTTCCCGCTCCTGTCTTCTTATTCCATCCATTACCCCCATTTTTTCTCGACCCAAATGAAATATTCCCGAGAAAATGGATTTGAGCTGTAGAAGAAGAAGCCATATGCTGTAATTCTGCAAACAGAACAAACTCTAGTTTTGAGACAAGGAGATATGCGAGGAATTGAATTTGGGTTGTTGAGTTCTTAGTCCTTGTTCGAGTTTTAAGGTTGCAGCAGAAGGAAGAAGATAAGAGATTGGTAGAGAAGGGTTTAGGCAGAGAGAGAGTGAGGGTTAGGTGTTGACACGTGTGAGAAAGCTAGAACCGTCTATAATAATGGCTCTTTTTAATTTAGTGGCCCATTTTTTAGCCCAATCATGCTTATAGCTTGAGCAAAAAATTTTACTTTATTTTGGCCTAACTATTAAATTTAGAACTAAAATACCCTCATTTCATTTTTATTTATCTCTCTGTCATTTATGCGTCAAAACCTTTGGTGCTTCAAATCAAAAAAGCAAACTAAAGGTGCTTCAAATCGAAAAAACAAACTAAAGTGTCAAGAGGGTTTTGTGACAAACGTACATTGTCGGAGGAAAGTCACTCTGAGAGAAGAGAAGATGGCCAGATGAACTCAAGAGAAACCTAATCAAACACAATTAGAAGAATTCTATCTTGACATTTTTAAAGATTTTTCAAGCATTTAACAAAATATTAAGAAAAAGAAAAATCTTATAGAACATGAACACTTTTGGAAGTTTTGTAGAGAACATTGCAAGATGCTAGATCTTCAATATTAAATATTGAAATTTTCAGTATCAAGAGTGGAGATATGGTATCAACACAGTTAATACAAAATACTTTATCCAACAACAAATATCAATACAAAATCATTAATAAATATTAAAATATCTTTTTATTTCAATAGCCCATGAAAGTGTAAATCTTAATTATGTCAAATAGACAACACATTTTCAATAATACAAGTATAACAACTTAATTAGGATGTAATGAAATCAATTTTTTACAAGTTTGTGTATTATGAGTTCCTATATATGTTAGTCTTGTTGGTAAAAGAGAAAAAGTCATCCAAGGTTTGAATGTTGTTTTCGTGTTAAACAAATTCTATTGAATTTATCTTATATAAAGAACAAAGTTTTTGTAAAATCTGTCTTAGGGCACAAAATATTCAGGTCTCCCTTTCTTTGTAAATTTCTGCACTTTTGGATTAACTCTCCCGCAATCCTTCAAAACAAATCATGATAGGAATTTGTTCCATATTTATAACAAAATTAAAAGTGTTTCAATCAAAAGATATTAAATATTTTTTATAAAAACATTGTAACAAATATGTTTCTTCACAACAGTCAAAATAAGATTTTTACACATTTTAAAATATCAAGAATTATAGACATTTGAAAAAGTAAAAATTTTTAAACATTTTAAAATGTCAAGATTTCTGGATGTTCGTGCACAAACTCAAATAAAATATGTAAGATGGTAATCCATATTTGTATTGTTCATATAAGTCATAAAAAATTTGTAAAAACTCAATATTTATGTAAATCTCATTGTTTGAATAATTTTGGAAATGATAATTTTAGCCTCAAACTCTCCGATTTGTTAGTACTCAATTGTAATATGATGGATTTGGTATGTCTATTACTGATTTTAGGATAGGTTGGAGAGAAAAAAAAAATTTATAATAAATTTGATATTGATAAAAATAAATATTTATAAGTATGTATTTCGAGTACTTATAAATATTTAATTTTTTAAATATATTTTTTTTAATAAAAGTATTTAAAGTATACTTAATATTATTATTATATATGTGTGTTGATAAAAAGTTTTTATATTTATTAAATGAAAAATTTTTATTTAATATTTAGTTAAATTATTGAGATTGTACGAAGAATTAAAATATTTTTTTGTTTGATTTTTAGTTAAAAAAATAAGTATTTAAAAATAATTTGAAGTAAATAAATATTGAGTGGACAACATTTTTCCTTCTAAAACAAAATAATGATGAATAATGGGCAGATTAGCATGAGAGCCGCAACTCTAGGCTGCAATGAGAAAAGAACTTAGGCAGTAGCTTTAGGTATCATAGCGCCCGATAATGATAAGCATGGTAATTTGCCTTCTATGTTTAAGATTTAAAAAGAAAAAGAAAGGATTTTGGAGAAGGGAGATACTTTGAGACAAAAAAACAGAAAAGAATCAAGGAAGACAAAAAGAAGAACAAAGGAGACGGAAGAGAATACGACAATATTACTTCCAATTGGGCATATTTTTAAGTTTAATTCTTTATTCCTTGACTTTCTTATTTCAAGATATTGAATTTATCTTATTTGATTTTTATTTTTACATTATAAACTAAATTATTATTCTAGATCTAAGACTTAGCTAAACTATAAAAGATGGATATTTATTTATTCGAATTGATTTGGATTTTATTATATAGTTTGAGTATTCATCTTATTCTTATTACTTCTGTATCAATTGGCTATTGATTAAATAAATTGATTACATATGATACCCTAATAGATGTGCTTATGTCTATGATCATAAGATGAATGCCATCAAACTTATATATGATAGTAATATATTTATATGTTTGGTAGAATATTTATATAGAATCTATTAATTTTATAAATCTCTAATTATTCAAAGTTACATAGAAATATAATAAGTTAATAATTTAGAAATATTTTCATTATCACAAAAATAAAAAATCAATGAATATGTGTAAGATTCTTCATGATCAACCATACTCTTAATTTCAATTAATGAATACAGTAAATTAAATTTGAATTAGTTTAAATGAAATTGGGTGCTTTAAAATTTTTTTTATTTGATCACAACCTTAATTTTTATCTTGTTTTAGTTTAATTATTATTTTAGCTAGTAAATAAAGTTAGTTTTTAATTTGTTAAGATAATAATAAAAATAAACAAAATTAGTAGTTAGATTTTATATAAATAATTCTTGTAAAAATAATATTTAAGTTATCATTTTGTTACTTATTTACAATAATGTTTACTTCTATTTATGTAATTTTTACAATATGTGTATGTGTAAAAAGATTTTAAAAGCACCCAAAGTACATTGAACGTATCTATTGCTTATATATTTACATGTGTGCATGTGAAAAAAAAAATTAGTTTTTGAATTAATATTATTTATGATAATATTTTATTAAAATAAAAGAAAAAAAAGGTTACAAATGAGAATTTAGTCTTTGAGAGTTGGGGCTTGGCACTTAATATCTCTTTTGCATATACACAAATATGTAATGTTTATAATTAGAAAAGCAAAAAAAACACCTTTATTTTTGTAAAAATCTCTTTGTTTTACTTGAAATTATTTTGTTTCTTATAGAAAAAGAAAAAATATATATTTTTGTTTTCAAATACTACATATTTTATGTCGTGTTTAATATTGTTTTCTTGATAGTATTTTTGAATTTCTTTCAAGAAAATGAAATAACATTTAATTTTTAAATTCAAATGTGCATATATATGTATGTATATAAAAATTATATTGTACTTTTTTAAATATTATAATTTTTAAATGATTGAATTTCTAATTAAAAATTTTTGTATACATAAATTATGCACTAAATTAAATAATCCAAAAAGTAAAAATAATACAAGAGTAGTTAAAAAGACAAAAAATTATTAAAAATTTTTGGATATCCAATTTGGTAAATATTAAATATCTATTTAATAAAGTTTGATAATGAAATATTAAACTTATTACACGTTTAATATGGATTTTATATTAAATTTTGATAGTAAATACACATGTAGATGCAAATTTAAAAGTATTTATCCTAAATCTAACATGTTGTCATTTTTAAAGAATTTTAATTTATACCAAAAAAAAATATATATGATAATTTAATAAAACTATAGCACAACATTAATAATTTTACTCACCTTAAATTTTTACAATAAAAATGGTGATAGACAATTTTACAGAGAATATAGAGAGCAAAAAGATAGTATTTGTTCTTTCTTCTTTCTCTTGCTCTTTTATTCCTTTTCTTCCATGACATTCAAAACTAATGAAATAAGGGAATTGCTAAAATACATATAATATACTATATATTTCTTAACATAAAATTTAAAACATATAATGAATAACTTAAAATAATTAACATAAAATTTAAAATAGTAAAGAAAAAGAAGTTAAAATGTAAAATTTAAAAATTAAAAAGATTAATAAAAAATTTGAAACACATATCAAAATAATTTAGAATAAAAATAAAAATTTAAAATAATTAATATAAAAATTAAAATTTTGGATGTAACTTATATTAAATGTATTGCAGAGAATCTCTTGAAATAAAGTAACAATGAAATGGGGACATTTTGATCCAAAACATAATTGTTTTGGCCAAAATTATAATAGAACATTTTGCTAAGTCTAATTGGGCCCCAAAAATGGGCACTAAGTCAGAAAACCTGTAACGGCGGGGCAGAGAGTTGATTTGTGGCCGTTGGATTGGGATTCTTCGGCTGCCCGGATGGAAAGATCAAGGTGGTTCGGTAGTTTTGTCTGTTTGGTCGAGTGGGGTTGGTTTGATATCGACCATTTTGTTGGGTAATAGCATCCCTTCTTCTTTATTTTATACTTTGACAAACAAGGATATATTTGACCCTTTTCTTACAAATAAGTCTCTCATTTCTAGGGGTAATTATTTTCAATACTAGCTATCAATATAAACTTGACATAAATTATAGGTTTAATTAATAAAAGAAGATAAGATTATCTATTAGAGTAATTATATCTTATTAATTCGTATGAAATTTAAAAATTTTATTTTATATTTTTTATATTTAACCATTTAATAATCATATTAAATTAAGATTCTAATTCTTAATAAAATTATCAAATAAATCAAAATTATGTTAACTTTTATTTGACACTAAATAAATTAATATGATATAATATAAATACGATACAATAACAATACAACACAATATAAATATGATATGAATATTTAAATTATCACCTATATTCATTTCTATGAAATGACAAAAATGCTATCATTTAAATAAGATAAGATAATTTTGTCATTTTATTAGGATCTAGTTGTTACAAATGAATAAATTATGTCCATATATATAAAATTGTAAACATTTAGAGATTTTAATTATAAGTATATTAAGAAAATGGATTTAAAAATAAAAAATCATTGGAGTTTAATTACACTTGAAGATTAGGTAGAAGAAATTTTTTTAAAAAAAATTAACAGATATGTAGGGAAATATTATGAACATTTTTTAGTGCAAATTAGTTTTGTTTAGAATTGAATTATAGAAACTTTAAAAGGATTTCTTAAGGTAGGCATAAAAAAAAAAAAAACATAAATTCATACAAAATATAAAAAGAATTATTCCCTAAATTTATCAAAACCATCATATTCTGCAGATAATTAACATAAATCTATCTAAAAATAATAAACTAGTTTTGCTTGCAAATGGGGTTTCCTATGTTGTGTCTGATATCCTCTATATTTCTAAAAAACAACTTGAATCCACTCCCCATGCAATAAAAATGGGAGCAAGAAATCAAAAGAAAACAGGAGTTTCTTAATTGCTTTCAGAAAAAAAAAATCTGCATCAATAACATCATCATTATTAGGTCCCTTGTTGGTTGAATCTGAAAGCTCAGCTTCGGCGCCAGGTGCAGGTACGACACCCGGTTGGTTATATAAAGACTGGCCAAGCTACATGACTTCTTGGTTTACGGCAGCCATGGCGTCTTTCATCTTTTGTTACTCAACCTTCTCGTTGACGGGTGCCGGAAGCTTTTCTCCAGCTTCTTCAACTGCTTCTTCGTCTGGTACACAGCGGAATCTGCCTGGTTCTTTGTGTCAATGGAACCCCTTCGTTCCTTGTCCTCCTTTGCGAAATTTTTAGTTTCGTTAACCATTTTCTCTACCTATAGATTTCAGTTCAGACATTTCTTCGGCGCTATTCTACTATAAGTAGCTCAGCCCAGCTTAAGAAACTATTTCATGCAGAAACTCATGCAACTTTGAAGTCCATATCGGATCGGTTCATCCAAAGAATCAAGCATTTGGGAACTCGCAAAAAACATTTCGGAACTTGTAAAAAACTTTTCAGACCATACCTCACATGAAAGGGCTCCAAATTATAAACACAAATATGTAAAAGTTCTCAACTGGTTTTCTGAAAGCAAACCAAGATGAAAAATAACTAGGGTAGTTCTAAACAAGTATCCAATTAGCTAGATAGTATCAAACTTACCTCATCACTAGGCAAGGTGCTGGCACCGGTAATGGTAATGTCTTGTTTCTTCCCGGTACCTTTGTCAACAGCAGTGACAGAGAGAATTCCATTGGCATCAATGTCAAACTTGACCTCAATCTGGGGAACCCCACGTGGTGCTGGTGGGATACCGTCTAGACGGAAGCTGCAGAGAGATTTGTTATCCCTTACAAACCCCCTTTCACCTTGAAGAACATTCATCTCAACATTCGTCTGTCCATCTGCAGCATTTGAGAAAACCTCTGATTTGGAAGTGACAAGAGTTGTGTTTCTCGGGAGGATCTCCATCATAACACCACCAAGTGTTTCTAAACAAATAGATAGTGGTGTGACATCCCATAGAACAATGTAGCTAACATCTCCAGCATGAACACCAGCTAGTCGTATGATTCATATCTGCCAAACACAACACGATAAATATTAAATCCCTAAAACATATCCTGAGATAGTCGGGATATAATATCTTTCGAGAAACGAAGATTATACAATTCTCTACTATAAATTGAACAATCTTGAAAATCGAAAACACTTTTAGAAGTGTTGAAAATATCTGAACAGCTTCTAGAGCAAACCACTCTTCAGGACTGACTGTAACATTGGGATCATTCCCAGTCATCCTTCTAGATCACTGAAGGAAAGTTTTGCATCCCTCAAGGAATTTTCAACCGATTTTTTTGAGCCTGTCAAAGGTAATTTAAGGATATTAGACATAAAATGAAGCAGTAGGACCAAAATCACCATCAAGTAGCTTAAACCCCAAGAAAATAGTAAGAAGATCAAACCATTAACTCAAGGATTTAACAAACAAGCCTACAAGACAGTGCAATGACCCCATTAAAACATGTATTAGAATGTCATAAAAAGAACTAATAAATAACAGTATAAGGTACTTGTCAAAAATTAAAAGTGATTATTTCGAAAAATTTTCATTTGGGCTGTTGAAAATGTGGCATGTTTGTGCTCTATAAAATGCTAAAATTTCTTTTTGAGGCAGAAGAAGAATAGGGGTATCTGTTTGGGCGTGTGGTGAGGAGAAAACCCCCAATGGTTTACGCAGAGAAATGATGAGAGTTCAAGTAGAAATTCTTGGAGGATAAAATTTAAATTGACAAATAATTTCTGATTTGGAGATAATAATATCTGAATCCCTTATTTTAGTATTATTTACAGTAAGGATATAGTTTTACATTTTATATTAAATAGGTCCATAACTCCTTTAAAATAACCAAATTACTCAGTTAATATTAAAACCTTGAGAACAATAACCAACTCTATACTAGCATATTTCAATCATTTCAAAAAGAGTCAAAGACTTGTGTTAATGAGATATTTCCTTCTTGAAATTACTACTAATTGAAATATAACAAAATAATTTTAAATTCTTTACACACACACAAAATTAAGTAATTATTAGATATCTTATGTATGATTTAATTATTTTATATATAAAATTAATAATTTAGTTTATACTTTCAATAGATATCGTGTCATTTAAATAAAATATTTAAAATAATTACTTAAAAATTAAGATATCAATTCAAATAACGGTATTATGTTATATTTGTATCAAATCAAGAAATACTAACTTGAATTAAACTATTTAATAATCGTATTAAAAATTAAAAATTTTAACACGATATGATTATTAATTGATTAAATAAATTATAATCATATTATCTATTTAATATATTTTTATATTATTGATGACAATATTTTCTTAAGTATTAATCAAGTTTATTTCAAATCTAACTAATTACCTTTTAAAAATTAATAAATATAATTAAAAATTTTTAAAATTTAAAAATTTAAAAAAATAAAATAAAATCAATTAATATTATATAATTACTCGAATAATTAACCGTAACATACATAAATTCTCATGTCAACAACTTCAAATTCAAACATATATGATTATTAATTATATTATGATATGTCGTTGCTTTAATAATAGTATTATTTTATATTAATTTAAATTCACAAATTTTTTATTATATTTGTGCTGAATTTACGAATCATATCAAAATTGTCACTCTTACTTAAAATATGTTGGCACTTCTAATCTATCTATACTTATTAAAAGAATAACACATGGCTTAACCAAAGCCTAATTATATTTTACTGTTCTATTGAAAGACAACCTCACCAAAATATGTAGAAATCGGACTTCTAACAAGGGGCATGGGTATTATATTGCCAAATTGATACCTAAATTATTCCTCAGAAAAACACTTTTTTCTCTTATTATTTTTACTATTTTCTAATTATTATTTTTTTAAATTATTCATTTTTATTATTACGATTACACAAAAAAATTTTACTGACTTAAGAACTTTTGTCCAGTAACTGACACTTCGGTTCCATATTGATTTCCTAGGCATCTGACTCAAAAAAGACAAAAATCTAGAATCAACGTTGCTTGTGTCTTCTCATCCTCGAGTGAATGTCCATATTGAATGAGATCTTACATCATCCTCTTAGAATTTTAAATTTCCCACAAGTACTAATTGAGAATCCTCGAATTACCACACTTTACAAACACGGTTTAGAGAATTAGCAACATCAACATCAAACCTCAAACTAAAAGCTCAGAAGAGTGATTAGTTCCTAAACTAAAGTTGTTATGTCACGAACACTTTAACTATTTCATTTTCAAAATTAAAAAGAAGTACAATAATTCGGGACATACCCTTAATCACATGAACATGAACCTCCTTTCCACTTTCATAAAACCACTACACCCCCAAAAGTCCTCTATAAGAATAATGATAAAAAATACAAATACTCAGTAACTTAATCCAATTGCAGACACAAAAGTAAAATTTTAACAAATGAATGTGACATTTAGTTAGAGCAAAGGGGAATCAACACACAACTATACCTCAACATATTAACATGGGAATATTTACTGCCTATGAACTTACAAAATGTGCAAGGAACACCATGCTTAGATTGAAAGCCAGCCTCGCTATCCTGAAGAGTGAATCATGTGATTCTTTCTGTGCTGCATTATTTACAAGTTATTGAATTTCATTTTTTGATTGATGGAAGTTAGAACACAAAAAATAAAAATAAAAAGAAGACTTCTTGGTTCAAAAAAATGGAAAGCCGACATTGTTGCTTTTTCCTTTCGTACATGAGAAATTTTCAAACCTTAGGAGTGGATAACAATGTGTTCCTGAATACAGTATCTGTATATTCTGGACATCAATTTACTCTCTTGGTAGCAAATTGCTTTTGTGAAAGTGCCCTCCATCCAATATCGCGTCGGTAGAATCCTCCTGGCCAGTTAATTTCTTCTACTGCCTGATAAGCTCTATCTCGTGCCTCTTGAAGGTCTTTTCCCTTTGCAGTAACTCCAAGAACACGGCCTCCACTTGCAATGAAGTTGCCATCTGAATCAAGTGCAGTCCCGGCATGAAATATCTTAACAGATGGAGCAGCTTGTTCTGCTTCTTCAAGGTTTTGTATCACAGTGCCTTTCTCATAGGATCCCGGGTATCCGTTGCTTGCCATTACTACCACCATGGCAGGCCCTGAGGACCAATTTAATGTTACCCCAGTTAGCTCTGCTCGACAAGCTGCAAGTAGAACTTGTGCTAGATCAGACTCCAACCTCACCATCAAGACCTGTGTCATTAGTGGGAAACAAAACACAGGTTAAAAAAAAAAATCAAATTAACATACATCATGATTTAAGAAAAATTATACAGATTTCTACAACTAGTAAAATAGGAAAAAAAATGATGTTTAAGTTAAGAATATGCAATAACACGAAAGAAAAAGAACAACAGCAATATGTAAATAAATATAAACCTGATGGTACAACAAATTCTTCCACGAAAGAAACATCCCTCTAATCAATATGCAAGTTAAAAGCCACATCATATGAGACATATTCCACAAGGCCCTTTAACTGACCTGACACTCTGGATCTCCAAATCGAACATTGTACTCGATTAGTTTAGGTAAGCCAGACTTCTTCTCAATCATGAGCCCAGCATATAGGACCCCAACAAACTTGCATCCCTCTGCTGACATTCCTTTCACTGTGGGGAGAATTATAGATTCCATGACCAAAGATTGAAGTTCTTTCGTTAAGACCGGTGCTGGAGAGTATGCCCCCATCCCACCAGTGTTAGGCCCAGTATCACCATCACCAACTCGTTTATGATCCTGAGCAGATTCTAGAGGTATGGCATTCTCTCCATCCACAAGTGCAAAAAAAGATGCTTCTTCTCCCTCAAGAAATTCTTCAATAATGACACGGCACCCAGCAGAACCAAAAGCATTTTTTACAAGCATTGAATCAACAGCTTCATAAGCTTCGTCCAGTGTCATAGCAACAATAACTCCTTTCCCAGCAGCCAATCCATCCACTTTGACAACAATTGGTGCCCCTTGCTCTTGAATATACTTCTTTGCAGCAGATGGATCTGTAAACGTTTTATACTGTAGCAATAAATCAAAACATCAGTATTGTGTTTCTTCTCAACAGAAAGTGAGAGAGTTAAGAGACCAAGGGCTAGAAGATTTTAGTTGACAGCCAAAAGAGCGAGAAAGAAACAAAAGAGCAAAGAAACAATGATATTCACACTAAATAATATTAGAGCTAGTTCATAAAAATTAAAAGAAACAAAGAGAGAAGAAACTTTCTAATGAGATGAAAGCCAAAAGCGCAAACCTTAGCAGTAGGAATTCCATACTTGTCACACAAATTCTTCATGAAGTTCTTAGAACCTTCAAGAGCAGCAGCTTCTGAAGATGGGCCAAAAGTAGGAATCCCCGCTTTTACCAGTTTATTGGCAAGACCTGACACAAGAGGAGCCTCTGGTCCCACAACAACTAGTCCCACATCCCACTTTCGGCAGAAGGAAATCACTGCTTCCCCATCCAAAATATCTAGATCTGTAATACAAGTTGCATCCCCTGAGTTGGATATCCCCGCATTGCCAGGAGCACAAAATACAGCATCGCAAGAGGGAGATCGCTTCAAAGCATAGCAAAGTGCATGTTCCCTTCCCCCACCACCAATCACCAACACAACCACTCTCCCTCCTGCACCGTTAGCAAATAACAAAGACTTAATTTATCCGTAAACATAATAACAAACTCATTCATTTGATAACAATATTTTTATCTTTCCTCAAGTTTCTTTCGTTGTTGCATAAACAAACACGTAAGAACAGCGATTAGACAATATACCAGGACATGAACAGACACATCTCATTTTGGTTCACCATTCACAAAAGCCTAAACTGAAGTCATAGTTCCACATTGGAGTCAAAATGGTCCAAAATTGCTATATTCCCCGCCTTCTACATATATCTTCAAAATAAAAAATAGAAAAAGGAACACAAATTCATCCACTATGTCATAAGACCCACGTTCGAGCTCACAAATCCAACAATCCTAACAGCAAAACTCTTTAAAAAATAACTATGAACTGGTTCAAAACTGATACAAAGTTCAAAAATCGTTATTTTCATCGATAAAACATATATATCAAACAAAACAAGCAATGACCCATTTAACAAAACTACGGGCATAAAACCCAAATATCAAAACCCATCAATTCAAACAAAAATAAAAAATAAAAAACAAAAGAATCCCACAAAACTCTCATCAATTGAGCTTCCTTACCGTTCTTACTGGGTGCATCAGTAGAAACCGACGGCTGTGAACTCTGAGCAACGCAATTGAACGTGCCGAATAACGTGTTTTTAGTAGGCTGGTGATTAGAACCGACCCACCTCCTGAAATGAGGTCCCGCAAAGAAACTAAGATTGTTCGACGAAGCAAATGGCTTCTGAAACTGAAAGCACTTGTTGCTGCAGTTGAAAAGCTTTAAACAGGGAGAAAAACTTAAACTTGTACACGCCATACCGTTGTATTTCTTGGATCGAAACGCTGCCCTTTAAAAATAGAGAAAACGTCAGTTCTATTCAACAAGAAGACCAAGAAGGAAAGGTAAAGGAGAAAAACAGAAATATTAAACAAGCTTTTTTTGGTTCCTAGGGTTTAAGGTTTTTATTTTATCTGTAAACCTTTCAAAAAGATAACAATTGAAATTATTTCTCTCCTCTTTTTTTTTTTTTTTTAATACTATTACATCTCCCCCACCTTCCCAAATTATAAATTCTAAGTAATCGTAGAACATACTAATAAAAATAATTTATAAATAATGTAATAATATAACATAAAAATATTTAATAAAAAATTTAAAAAAATTAAATATTTTAACATACTCAAATCATATTAATAATATGTTATAAATAAATTATAAATAAAAATAAAAATATTTAAATTATAAAATAAAATTATATTACTATAATTTTATTATTAAATTTATTTATTATAATATAATTAATGTATATTACTTGAATTCAATTTGTCATTACAAAGGGAACACATTGTATACATATATATATATATATATGGGAGCAATATTATAGTGCACCAACTCTTTTCCGGATAATTCTGAACTTTTTTTTTAAATTTTATAAATTGACAATTGCAACAAAAGTATTAAAAATCAGAGTCAGAAAGTTTAAAGATTACAACAAAAGAGTGAGATAAAAGTGCTTAGGAGTGGCTACTCAATGTAATTTTACTATTTAATGACATCGGATATTTTTTTTAACTAAATATTTTAACTTTACTTTTAAAGCACAGCACAACAAATTCACTGTAATTCCAAAGGAAGCTTAAGAGTGGTTGCTCAATGATATCGAAAAAACTTGATCACAAAGCGTAGTGCACATCAGTAAACCAACAATCTCTTAAAATGTGCTTATGTAATATCACAGTAGAATCCCAGCAAATATGTTAGTAGACAGTTAAGAGTCCAAAAAAAAAGAACTCTTAAAATGCCACTGAAAACAGTTTGTTCTACGCACACTCATCCCAACTCAAATCTAAGTGATGAATAGTATAAAGCTGAAGAAAAACAATCTCAACAGAGTAAAATTTTACAGATATTCTCATACTTTTCATCTCATTAAAATCACCCATAAAAACAGGGATATGACAAATTGCAGGAATAAGTTATAAATAAGTTGGCTTCAAACGATAACACAAATACACAAACTCAAAACCTCAGGTAGTCTCCCAAATTCTGTCCTAAATATTTCCTTCTGCAACACTCATTCCTCACCGGAAACTAAGACAAGGTAAATGAAAAAGGGCGGCAAGTTTTTACAAATGTCGATTCGAAGACCAAAATGGCATGTGATGAAAGCAGTAGAAGCAATAGACTTGTGGCAGAGACTTGTAACAGTTGCTAAGAGTGCAAAGCCATGAATAAGTTCTGCTTACGAGCATGCTCTGGGATGAGTCGATTGATGGTATCAGGTGGTATGCCAGAGAGCTCTGCCATATAGTGTAAGAAGCAAACGTCAGAAGAAATAAGAAACCATGGGAAATAATAAGTGAAAATTCTCTTACAGAATGAGTAACAAGCACGCATAAGAAATCACGTTAAAGTTTGATAAGTCATTGGAGCAGTAGTTAATCGAGTAAATACACAAAAGCACCATGCAGACAAGACAACAATTTTCACAATAATGAAACTAAAATTTAGCACTTCCTCCTGTTATAACTCTGAAGAAATTTTTGTGTAATCTTTCAATAAATTATATATCTTTTCTCACTTTCATATGATAACATTAAGGTTTCATAGAACAATTACTAAAACATTTAGAAGCACAAATAAAGAATTCAAGCCAATAGACCAAATAAATAAAATGTACAGAGGAAAATGTGCAAGAAATGCAAATGCAAAAAGCAAATAAGGATATGCTAAATTGTTTGTGGCTTTCTATTCTTGTAATTAAAAATTTTCTTCCATTCCATTCAGGGATTATGCGAGCATTGTTACAAAGCTTATATCTTGATGCATTGCCTATAAATGCTGCTGCAAAATCAATTTGTGTCCTCTCTACCACAGAAAATTAATAAAATACATAGCACAAAATCAACATACAGGAAATCATATTGTAAATTGAGTCAAACTCACCTTGAGGTTTAAAATTAAACAAAGGTGGCAGAGGCCGACCATTAGGAAGACGAGTATTTGGGTCCCTCAATTCATCAAAGAAGGGGTGAACACAAGCTTCCAGCTGCAGTGACATGGTTAAAAGCAAATGATTATTACTGAATTGTATACGACAGGTAAGGGTGCCAAATATATGAAAAAGATAAACTTACAGCGGTACATCGCAGGTTGGGAGAGTACTGGAAAAACCTACAGACAAGGTCCACAGCCTCTGGTGGTAAACGCTTTTGGAAGACCTGACAGACAAATGATATCAGAATAAATCTCATTCATACATACAAGCATATTATTCTATTAAGATTTCTAACTGGAAACAATGCTCAGTATAGGCTAGGACTTGTTAAAATTAATTTCAAGAGTGTATAATTGTATGCAAACACAGAAAAGAAAAAGCATACCTTGTGCCATGGATGAGGCTTTATCTGTGGAAACTTAAATTCCGTATAGTTTGGATTCATGCACTTTATCTCCTCCCTGGTTGGCGTTCCCAAAACCTGAAATTCAAGAATCAAGAAATAATCCTCAGGTACATTGACTTGTGTGCCTGTCGAACATTGAATCAGAGATATGAAATGCTTTTCTAGGTGTGTAAATTTTCAATTTTATGTTTCTTAAGTCCAGAAAGGTTCTCATTCCCCTGCCTTTCCTGTTTATGTTTCCCGAGAAACAGTATAGAAAGAGACATCAGCTAAGGTTACAAGATTTGACCTTATGGCACAAATTTCAGCTAGAAAACAGAAACTCGTTTAGAGAAGATCCTAACCTTTCCAAAACAGATCTGCATCCATTCTGACTTAATTTTTTAAAGTAGAAGTGAAATTAAATATGTATTCATCTTGTCCACAAAGCTGATGCTTTTGATTGAAATTCGTAAGCTTTCACAAACTGTTTTCCTACTCCCAACCATAACTAAATTAAACTCCTGCACTAAAAGAGAGAATATTAAGTGTGAGAGTTCATCGATAACATTACCTTGATAATCTCAACTAGTTGGTCAACTCCACTTTCACCAGGAAATAAAGGCTGTAATAGTTAAAGAGCAATTACAATTAATGGCAGAAAATAATACAGAAATGGTGAAAAACAAGGTTATATGACAAAGCAAAACATGGTGTCACACAACCTGTCCGAGAAGCAACTCAGCCATCACACAACCTGTAGACCATATATCTATAGCTGTTGTATACTCAGTAGCACCAAATATGAGTTCTGGGGCACGATAATATCTTGAGCAGATGTAAGAAACATTGGGTTCTCCTTTTACCTGATGGAAAAAGGCAAGAAAGGGACTAAGCTCAGGAAAAGCAATAAAACAAGATTCAACGACAAGCATTAGTATAGCTTGTAAACTAACCAATACTTTTGCACTCCCAAAATCACAAAGTTTCAGCTGATGTGTATGCGGATTTACCTGGACAGCAACATTTAAAAACTGAGTCCGACTTCAAGTAAAATATAACAAATTGAACATTGACATGCATATATCATCAGCAAATTGAACAATTCAGTCTATCTGATCAGAAATAAATTATGGCAAACTGACCATGGAAAAATGTTCATAGACGTTTAACCCCTATAAAAACGTTAAATAAGTGGAAGATATTGTTTTTTATGAGTGCATTTTATTTAGGATAAGCTTAATCAAGGCAAACTGACCACGGTACAATTAAGCATTGTGCCTGCACAGCAAGAATAACACATTCATTTTTGTTTTCTAATGATAAAACCCTGACAATGCAAGGAATATTTAATGTACAAAGTCAAACAGAAAATCACAACTAGGGGAGGACATAAAGCCTAACTCCTACAAAAACTAGCATATACAAGATTGAACCAAATAAACATGCTAGTTTGAGAACAAATCAAACCCCCAAAGATGCTGACAACCAAGATAAAGAGAAGCCATAAGAAATCAACCCCCATGCATCAGAGAGCAACTTTGGAAAACCAGCTTTGGATGTCCATAGGGTTGGATCTAGAAAGGAGGAACACATTCATGTTATGGCTACAATTATAAAAAGCATAAGGATAAAGTTGCTCATACAAAAAATCCCTCATGACACATGAAATTAGCATAAGAAGAACGAATTACTTGTTTCATAGTCTTTAACAACTGAGGATGCTGATATTATTCACGTATGAGAAATCATATATAAAAGAATACATGCATGCATATTCATAAATATTTATAATAAAACTATTTTACTCAATATTCTTTGTCATATGATAATTTAAGGCAGTGTACCGTGGCAGTAACAGTGAACATGCGTAATATCACCATTGCTCATTTTTTCAATTTTAGAAAAAGAAAAATGAAAAAAATATCTGAAATTGATCAACCAAAAGAACAAACTTTTGTTTTCAAAATGAGAAAAAGTTACAGCAAACTGATGCACTGTACACAGGGAACATAAAAACACTACCATCCACACTAAGGACTTCAATTGTTTTAACTGAACACCTAAGCACTCAGAATAACAAGTATCATGCTAATATGCAATAAAATCACAAATACATAAGTCTCATGTAACAAAATTTTCATGTGTTTAAGAAAAGCTTACTAGTAAGTTCTGAGGCTTGATGTCACGGTGACAAATACCAATACAATTATGTATATAAGCTAGTGCCCTACAGATCTGCACCAAAGAAGAATAAAATTATAAGCTCAGTAAATGGTGAAAAATCAATAAATACTGAAAACACAACAAAAAGGTGCTATAGCTTCAGCAGAAATAAACACAAAATCATATGGTTTCTACTAAATTAGCAATATTTGGACATATAAAGGAAACTCATCCATACTTTTTGAACTCAGAATTTAACTGATTAAAAAAATATTATGCACTTACGTATCTCTAACTGCCCCCATCAGCCACTAAAAGCAAAAAAATATAGCAATAACACTAGTAACAGTAGTAGTAATACAACAGCATCAGGCAAAAGTTTCACTTTAGTAATCCACGCCTAGGGGTCATTTAAAATCTGGTTATCAAAAAACAAGTGATCATAAAAGTGAAAAACTTAGCTTTTAGATGAATGATGATGACCGATGATATTCAGTGTCTAGATAGCATATTCATTATAGAATTGTATGGGATGCCACTCAGAACCAACTCTCATATCCCATTAGCCAGTAAAAAGCAATCACCACAATAAAGTACAAAGTGAAAAGGTGATTTTCTAAAAAAGAACTCCTAATTCCTTCAAACATATAATCAAACAAATTACAACCAACCTGATAGGTATAGAGTTTAACATATATTAAGGGCATCCGCTGGTTGATCCTGCTGTAGTTCCTTGCAATTCGATTAACCGTTTCAGGAACATATTCAAGTACAAGATTCAGGTAAAGCTCTTCCTTGTCTGTTGTTGAAAAGAAACAATGCTTAAGGGCAACAATATTTGGATGGTCCAACATCTGCATAATCTGTAACTCCCTATTCTTATAGCGCTTGTCTTGGAGAACCTTCTTGATAGCAACAATCTCTCCAGTTTCCCTACATTTTGCCTGCACAAATAAAATCAATTTAGTAATATAGTTTCTAGTGGGAGAAATAAAATGTTGAAATTGGAAGCAATGAAATAGTTCTACTTACCTGAAAGACAACACCAAAAGAACCCGTTCCAACCACATGTTCAGCTATATAACTGACTTTCTGCCAGCCAAAAGAAAACATCCATTGCAAAACATGTGAGAGATTTACCAATTATGATACATAAAATGTGTGTATTCTACAAATAATTTCTCTTCCTACTTGCTTAGAATTGCCATTTCGACCACCAATAGTCGTTCTTATGATGTGTCCTGTTTCAGCACCCACACCATCAATGATATCTGGCTCACTATCCTGCAACAGATGACATAGTGGAAGACACCATAAGCTACTGGAAAAGTACTGAAAAGTTGTCAAGTCTTTCAAGCTCCCAAAAAAGCAATTTCAACCAGGCAAAATGCCCTTAAATATCACAATACTTCCACCACCGTACTTTTATAGTAGATAGTCCAAGAACATGAGCTAATCACATTTACAACAGAAAAGAAAGTTAACTGCAAGACTATAAACATTAAAAAACAAACAACTTACTCTCTCCTCATCATTGTCCACCTGATCCCGCAATCTCATTTCAAGCATTTCTCTCCCCAACCAGTCAACAGAACTCGATGAACTCTTGAAGCCATTAACCGACCTAGAACTTCCCACCCCCCCATTTCCTAGGCTGGCAGATGCCATATGTATGCTTGCCAAGTACTGCAGAGACTAGTATTTGCTCCCCTCCTGATGCTTTGTGATTGTACCTTCCATACCATCCAAATGCATATCTTCCTAATAGGAATAACAAAATTCTTACATCAGAAACAGAATTTAGAGCATTCAATATTCAAAGTTTGAAGCACATTTAACATATTGATAAATATAAATTCATAGAGGATTGCATTAATTTATTTAACAGAATACGACAAGTTTACCAAGATTGAGAATTAAAGGCTACCATAACTGGTAGTAAACACAGTAAAATATCTATTGCATTAAAATTTTAACTAGAAAAGGCTTAATTCTCGTAGATTGAACTAAATATTTACTCAAGAAACATAATAAAATTGATTATTAGATACTTTTCATCCACCTCCAAACTAGCTTATCTATAGTCCATTTTCTGAAGTTAGCCATATACAATTATCCAAAAATCAAATTAATACATAAAAATGAAAAAACTTAAATTATTTTGTGTCCTTCTTTATCCCTAGCATGATAAAGCTATAAAATAACAGAAAAAATAAAAATAAATTAGAAAAAAAGATAGCTTTTATCAGATCTATAGCTAAGCCAGACCAACTGTTTTAACCCTAAAACAAACAAATAAAGAAATAAATAAACAATCCACCAAAATTTTAATTTATGCGTGAAATGTAAACAAAATTAAGCACCTATCGGAACGAAATAAACAGATTTTGAACTCCAAAACTCGCAAAAAATCCAAAAATTCATTAAAAAAAAAATTGATAAGTTCAAATGCAGAAACAGATCATCGGAGACGCTTCACCTGAAAGTGCTTCGACGAGAACTGAAAGCAGATTTCAATCATCATGCAGCTTTCAGCTTCAAAACTTGAAGGAGCTTCCGCTGAAATTGAAGCGAGAAACACTCAGACGGGAAGAGAAGGAAGTGTCGCTGATCCGATTCGGTTTTTTAATTTTTATTTTGATCTTTTTTCGTTATTGAGGGAGAGAGAGAGAGAGAGAGAGAGAGAGAGTAGATAGCGAGTGAAGAGTGATGAATAAGTACTTACAATTACCTGACAATGTTTGCTCACCTCTTATTCTGACACAGGATAACAACTTCAGGTATCCCATAAAGTTTACATTTTCACAAACAACGACATTAATTTTTCATTTGTGTCAAACAGGCTCCTAATTTACATTAAATTGACTGAAATATCACCTAATATTGAGACAGATAAGGCCAAAATTTAATATGACAAGGGTAATTTAATCATTTTGACAGGAATTAAGAACCGATTTAATCTAAAGTAACAAATTAAATCCTTATGTATAAATTTTAAGCGATTAGGGGGTTGAACGTTATTATCCCCCTCCGGCTACGAATTTTAAATTACTTTTTTTTTTAGCAAACACTTCATTTATTTTGGCATTTAGTAAAAATGTACTTTTTATGTTTATTCTCTATTATTATTATTATTATAATATCTTAAAATTTGATAAAATTATAAATAAATATAAA
>CP135546.1:466835-492656 GCA_032402905.1 Khaya senegalensis | reverse complement strand
AATAGCCCCAATCATAAGACCGGTAGCCCAAAATATTTCCTTAAAAGAGTTTTATAGTTAAATTAAGATCTTTTTTTAATATTAATATAATTAATAATAAATAATTTAAATTATATTTTAATAAAATTTATAAATTAATATTTTATTATATAAATTAAAAATTTTAAAATATAATATTAATAATTTATTATTAACTATGTCACGTGTCAACAAATACTAAAATTAAAAATAAAAAAGACTAAAAAGGAATCATAATCCTTTCCGGCTTGCTTAAAATACAAGCGCGGAAGCTACCTAAATAGGGAAAGTTAGGTTATGTTTTCATAATCAATATGCAACCATCTTGAGTTGAGTTAACTTGGAATATAATGCATTTGTAACATTTTCCCAACATCATGATATAAACTCGACATTCCAAGCGAAAAATTAAGTACACAATACTATAAGACATGGCCAAAGTATTAAGCGGATAACAAAAAGAAATTCACCTTGTAAAACTCAGTGGGGCTAATACGCGACAAGAATTCACCTTCTTGTAATATGGAAGTGACTCACCCAATGCATCCAAAACCTTAAAATCATATAATTTTATAATTTCCTAGTAGGAGTATGTAGCTGCATGAAGACTAATCAACCTCACTTTTGTAGAGATAAAGTCCCTTCATGTACGGCTCAATATAATGATTTTAGGTTTGCATTGTATCCATCACTTGCCGATTGTTTGGGATTTCTACTTTGTTTTGAAAAAACTTTGTAAATAGCTCATGACACAACAGTTTTCCATGTTCTATTATGAATCATCTCTTGAATTTATAGGATCTCCAACATTTAACACAAGATATAAAGAATCGGTTTCTGATCAACCCGCGCTAGAGGATTTGCCTGAGGACCTCTCGACTGGGAATCGGAGAATAAGGGAGGCCCTGAATCAAACTTGTAGTCTTTGATCCCAAACGAAATTGCGGCAACCCCCGGCAGATAACGACTTTCGAAGACAACTTCTTCTTTCCTGTACCCAGCTAAAAGCCCAGCACAACTCAGTCGACCAATACAACTCCACAACAAAATCAGCTTCCGGCTTCCCTGCATATCATGCCACAGCTACTTCGTAAAATGCCAAGGTAAGACCCCATTTCATTAACAGGATCTGATACGACACCTCGAAACTATGAGAACGCGCATACATCCATCCATAAATATATACATTCATGCATACCTACTACATATATTAAACATAAGTCACGTCAGTACGTACATTAACATACATACATGAATACATAAATACGTAAATGGGTATTATTAATCATGGAAAGAGAGAAGCTGATAAAGTTTTCTTTTCTTGGAGGAGGACTGAGCCATTGGAGGAAGGGTCTTGACCAGTTGGAGTTTCGCGCCAAAACGGATTTTCTGACCTTTTAGGATTTGAAATTGGGAGGAAGGAAAAAGTTGAAGCGAGGATAATTTGGCGAATGATTCACCGCCATGAAATGTGTTTGTAAATTAGTGAAGAATTTAAATCTGAAAAAGAAGAAAGTTGCAGAGAAATTGAAGGGCCGTTAAAGCATCTGTATTAGTTCCACTGTTTCTGCAACTTGACTTGTAGTTCTGAAGGCAGCCACGTCAGTACACGCCGTCTGCTTCGTCATTTATTTATTTATCATTTTTAATATTTTCACTTACCACCCCTAAAATTTAATGAAATAACAAATGGATACAAGTTTTTTAAAAATTAATAAAAATTATCCTTTAATAGCAAAATAATTATAGTTGACCAACCTAGAAGGACATTATTGACTTTTTATTATATTTAAACAATTTTTTTTTTTTAAAAAAAAAAACACACCAAGAATCCAATAAATATTAAATGTGTCAAAATATCAATTTAACTAGCTACACCACTAATTCAATCTATGCAATTTTAAAGCCTGCTTATATATGTATAGCAACAAAGTGTAATATCTCAAAACCTTCTCTCATTTTCAACCTATATTTTTCATCATATATAAAGTAAAAATAAATAAAATTAAATGATTATTAAAATAAAAATAAAATTAAATAAAGTAATGTATTTATTTTTATTTGAATGAGAGTAATTTTTTTATTTGAATGACAACAATACCACAAAAATAAATAAAATAATATTTTTATTTTTATTTTCATAATAATTTTGTATTATTTATTCTTTATTTTTAATTTTGATATTGTCTACAAATAAATTGTGAAAATATTTAATATTTATTTATTTATTTTCATAATTTTCATGTCATATAAAGATAAATTATACAAATAAAAATAAATAAATTATTTTAATCTTCATTATGTATTTTATTTTTATATTTTTTATTTTCATTATTTGTTTCTAGACATATCAAAATAAAAATATATATATTGAAAGATATACATTAAAAGATATACATTGAAGATGATAAATGGTTAAAAAGTGCACCGAGAGTATTATAGTATTGATACATCTAAATAAAAAAATATTATTTTATTTATTTTTATGTTAATAATTACCTAATTTTATTTATTTATATTTTTATTTTATCTCTAGATGATATTAAAATAAAAATATAAGTTAAAAATATACATTGAAGATGAGAAAGGGTTATTGAGATTTTATGTTTTGTTATTATATATATATATATATATATAAACATGTTTTAAAAATATACAAATAATATTAGTGATGTAGCTCGTCAAAAAGATAATTTAACACACTTAAAAAGTAAGGTTGGAATCTTGGTACGCTTCTTTTTGTTTGTAAGATTTTGTTTAAATACAATAAAAAGTCAAAAATACCAAATTCAAATTTTAGTATATTTATTGGTCAACTATCAATCAATTATAAATATTTTACTGTTTAAAAATAATTTTTATTACTTTTAGAAAATTTGTATTTATGAATTATTTTATCAAATTTTAAGAAAATTAAGTGAAAATACTCCTTATTTTTGTTTGAATGCTCGAAAATCCAAATATATACTAGGAGTATTAGAAAAGAAAACTATCAAATAAGATTGAAGGGTTCATGATAACTTTCAAAAATTACTTCATTTGCCTACTTTCAGAATGCTAGGCACCATTTGTAGTTAAACAAGTGGTGTACCAAATTTCTCCTTAAATAAAAAGTATATACTTTAAAGAAAGAATCAAGCAAACATCCTTTACTCATTTTTTTACTCATAACTAGATACATTCTTCTTGCTTTCTTCTTTCCATATCTCTTAAAGATTAATAATATGTTACTGGAAAAATCTTACAACTCCCAGAGGATTACACCACCTCCACTAAATTCTTAATGCGCGCCTCTTAAATAATCATAAAAATGTCAATGCACATCGTTCCTTAAATGACTTGGCAACACCGAGAATTACTTTCAAATACCCGAATGTCGGGCTCCCAAAAAGAAAACGACAGCTCACTTGTTCAAGGGCATAAAAGTAAAAATAAACCAATCAAGCATACCAAATAAAAATGGAAAAGAGAGAGAGAGAGATTGATAAGCAACAATACTACTATATTTTCTGCTGAGAAATTCATTCAGCACCATCATATCATCATCCGTATAAATAACAGCAACATCATCTTTAATTTCAGGCAGACACAGTAATGTTAAGTTGTAAATTACAAACAAAACAAGACATACCCAATTAGTTTTTCTTCTAACTCCACTTTCAACCATTTTTTTTTTTTTTTTTTTGCTTTTTCTTCAAAGTCACTCACTCCAATGCCTATAAGTGAAACAAACTCAAAACATGCGAGCTGGTTTGGAAAAGGCTCCAGCTTTTCTTCTATTTTACCACAACACCATTTTTATAGAAAACCCTATAAAGAACCAAGTGCAGGCTATAGACAAATGCTCACCAGACATACCGCAGGCTGCCAAACAAGATTGGCATTGGTCTGCGTTTATATTTACAGTTTCAGCTAATGGATAAATCCACTATGAAAAAGCAGAATATCCCGGTACCTAGCCAAGTCAATGGCAAGAATGAGGATACTCTCCTCTGGCAAAACACCTCAAGGGTTCCCCACGATGAAAACTGTGGTATTATATACTACCATAAGTATGGTCTTTGCTTTTCTTTGTTTTTATCTTCTTCCCATCCAAGCCATCTTTGACTAAGAATGGGATTTTCTTCGACCCACCATGCATTTAATTACATTGGTATCTGAATCATTCAGGTCAGCCAAACCTTTTCCTCTTTTTCACTGCCGAAACATAGCCTTCACCTCATCACCATGTGTGAAGCAAAACAAGGCAGCCTCCACACAAATAGCAAGTGCATGCTCCAAATTTTCAAATGACTAAGCAATTCACTGCAAAACAATGACAAAAACAAGAAGCAAAATCAACTATCAAGCCAAAAAAAAAAATGATCACATCTAACAACTTACACTAAAAAGCAATGAGTGACTAGAAAAGTAGCGCACAGAGAAATGTTTCATTTATCCTAAAAATATGTTACTGTATACCAAACTTAGCATCTGAAAGTTTATGTGATTAAACAGCCAAAAACTTAGGTGTATAGGAATGCATGCAAGACAAGTCACACTGTGAGAGTAGAAGAAACAAGCATAAAGCACAACCTATACCCTCATTTAATATTAGATTGCCCTTCCCAAACTAAGGCTGAAATTGAACAAAAACATATTTTTAACTAATTTAATTAACTCCAATAAAAGATTGGAACTGAAACTTAATAATATATTCTGTCAGCTGCCATGAAGAAATACTACAGATATCTAATGTACAGTATGGGAGATACTTGCTTTAGAAGTAATACTACATCAAATCAACTTTATGTTTGCTTTAGAACAAACAAAAACTTGCACAAACAAACAAAAATTTGCATACCCTTATAATAGCAGGGCACAAGTTCTCTCTCTGATAGCATTACGACAAGTTCAAGTTTAGCTTTAGTGACATGCACTATATCTATGCGGATTCATGGCCATCAGTCAAAACAATGTTCCTGGGCTTCAATGAAGCAAGCACCAATCTAACAGGTGAGTCCAACTTAATTCTGAAGACTTTAATACAGACCACTCTTTCTTCTTTCTTTTTTTTTTTTCTTTTCTTTTTACCTTTAACAACACTTGAATAGATGTTAAAAATAGATGCACCAATAAAGTCATCCTAAATTAACTGTAATGAAATAACGACAATTCAAAACATTAAATAATTACCAGAAAAAGAAATCATTAATAACAAATAAGACTTACCATTTTAGATATGCTAAGAACCTGAACTTGACTTCTGAACCCAGACTTGTTTCTGCAAATTAAGTAAACAGACATCAAAATAATTGGCACACATTTACTGAAGAAAGAACAGATAAGATGGCACAAAATCAATATCCTAAAACAAATGTCTGATTACCTCGTGGGAACCATAGCCAGAAGCACCAACTCTTCTCAAAGGCTTCCCTTCATTTACTACAGGCAAACCATCATCCTTAACACCATGGCTTGGTCCTCGACGACCAGCATGTCTATGGGAACCTGCATAAAGTCATGCATTCAAGATGTCTCATGCCAATCTCAGGTGCTAATGCATAAGTAAAGAATGAGTAAGCAAGAGAGACTTAAAAAAAAGAACCACACACAAGAAATCACGTATCAGCAACCTCTGAAATTAACAAGGTCCAAAACCAACAATAACACTTATCTACAGAATGATGTACTACCAGGTTCCCAGGGATGAGGAGAAGCACACAAATGACATCTAAAGATCAATTCACGCAATGGAAACCAAATACTAACCATTATCTAGAGAAGCATGACTACTACGGCCACTACCAACAGTTTTAACCTCTCCAATCCTTACATTTGACATGTCAGTTGTCACATCTCCAAGACTCCCTGGATAGTCACATGCAAAAGAATAAATAAATTAATTAAAAAAGTTCAAGCCAAAAGATGACATGTCTCTCATCTCTACTTCAGTGAGGATGCATGCACATCTGGGTGCATTTGTATTTTGATGGTGGAGCAGTGAACAATTAGCTCAGTAGTCTAATCACAAAGCAAAATGTGTGCATAATAACTAACCCCAACAGATTTACTGAAATAGTGGCCATACCTCCTGAAGAATCTACTGCCAATGGTGAAGGATGAGAAGCAGATGATGACAAAGATTCATCACTTGCATATGATCCATCTGAATGACGAAGGGTCCACACAACACGATCAGGTCGATCCTTGTTTCTAGTACGTCTTTCCAGCTTCTCAATATGCAAGGCATTCACATTAACCTTATCATCTGGAACCCCATTTGTATCCTTCAAAACCAACTGTACCTGTGCTGGCTGCGAAGGCCATTTGTCCTTTTCTAGATTTGAGTTTTGGATTTGTTGCTCAAACTGAACCCTGTGACCTGGACGAGCATCCTTATTTAAAAGCATGCTTCTAATTATTCTCCCACTGCTTTCATGTCGCTGGTTCTTCTTTGGAGCAGAACTGAGTACGTTTTTAACAGAAGATGCTGAACTTTGCTGCTGTGACAACTGTACAAGACAAACGACTAAGTGATATAAACTTGCAAAGTTTAAAAAACTACAAGCACAATGGAGTTGATTATCAGTTCCACCAAAATACAGGCCTGTAGGTCCACATGAAATCAAGTTGGTAAAGATTTCAAAAGGCATCTGTTTTGACTTGGCACTAAGTTTGGATGGTACCTCTAATTTTCCCCCACTAACCCCCACCCCTCACAAATTCTCCTTTAGAAAAATAATAATAAGGTATCGATCTTGTTGAAACTGCAATTCATCATTTCTGAACTAGACTTACTAGTACACGATTGGATCGGCACTGTAGACAGGAAAACAAAATCCAGAGTTGTTGGAGATATTGAAATACCATTCACTATATCCAGTCCAACGTTAAAATTCCCTGTCCATAATTCTCATTTCTCAATTACAAAATTTCTTTTATATGCACCTCTTCTTTTTGGTCATTTTGGTGCATTTAAGCTGGGAACCCATTATTATATCCATCGTGAACAGAAAATAAGCCCTCTCTGAGCATCATGTACAATGGAGAGGCAGCCTGTGTAATAAGCTCCTGGATAATATAAGGAATAAAAATCTTACGTGAGGAATTTCTCGCTCTTTCCCTTTAAGGAGGACTTTCTTTTTCCCAATTTCACTATTAGCAGAAACTCCTGAAACAGAACCATTAAAAGGTTAAGAAGACTTGTAGGTGCATATGTTAACTTATCCGCAAGAAGATGAGCAGGAATTTCATCAAACAGGCTGGCTGTATAGAAAGGAAAATTAATCGAAACCACTCCAGATACAGATGTCTGAAACTCAAACAATACTAAAAACAACAACATACCCAACTGCTAACTTACAGAGGAAGATGACCAAGTATTCAGACACAAACATATATTCCCATCTTCTGTTTCTTAGCCATAAAAAAAAAGGTATTCATGGTAACAAATAAAATCTATCCACACGGAAAGAAACGTTAAATAAAACATCTCCAAAGACAAAGGCCCAAACACATGAAAGTATGGGCGATAATCAAAATATAGTCAATGAAAGTACACTGAGAATAAAGAAATGCACATTCACACTTAAGAAAGGAGCCATGGTTTTCACAGGTATTTTGCCCTCAAAGATTGCAAGTATTTAATTTTCATGAAAGTATTTGTTTATGCATAAACCTAATGGAGCCAATTATAACACAGGGTCTCAGAACAAGCTGCAATCAAACTGATTCTCTTCTTAAATAACAAATGCTACGGAGACTGGATGCTGCCTAATCCAACACCAACTCAACTAACTTAAATATTTCAAATGCATAGAGAGAACCCTAGAAAGAACATCAACATGGTGTATATCAGGGTGGTATTAAATATATTCTTGGTTGAGTTGGTGAAGATCCAAAATGAAAAATAAATAAATAAACAAATAGAAAAGATCACAAATAACTATATTAAGAAAAAAATAATTGACCATCATCGCCATTACAAAGTTTCAGGCACATGTTCATGAGGGTCCAAATTGTATTAGGGGAAGAAATAATGTGATAACATGACGAAAGATCTTAAATTTAGTGTCCCAGTCATACCACTTTCCTCCGCCACTACTTCACTACCAGTTGCAGATGCTGAAGTAACAAGCTTATCAAAACCCTGATCGTCTCGCTTGGGAACCAGAATGTAAGTTGATTTTTCTTTGCCACTACTAGTTTTTGCACTGTCCCTCAACACATACTGCTCATCATACAGGAAAACGTATAAACGATCCAGAAAATCTCAACATATTGCCTTGGGATCAATTACAAATATCAATATGTTGGGACCAATTATAAATGCCAATATGGTCAGGCACAAACAAATATAATAATAAAAATAAAAGAATCTACGTATCAAAACATAGGCTCTTCTCCAGAAATCTAGAAGGCAGCAAAAGTACATATCTTACTTCCCACCCTTTTGGCCTTATAAAGTACATAAGTGGGTCTATAAATAACAGGACTGAAATAAGTTAGCATAACCCAAATTCCACTGCAGACTACATAAAATACTTGGGCCAAGCATGCAGAACAGACAAACAAAACATTATTAATTTCCCCGATGAACCACAATGCTGTGTCATGCTTATTCTTGATCTTTCTTTCATTGGTGTTGCGAACAAGCCAACTTATCTGAAGGAGGTTGTTCAAGCTTGATTATATGAGATTAATATTTGAAAATATTATATATATATATATATATATATATATATAAGATCACAAATATGCACAAACACACATCTATAAGTCTACCCAAGCCAAGTTCGCAAAAATAATGAGCTCATAATTATGCTAGAGCTCAACTCACTGAACACAAGACCAAGTTTCAGCCTGTCCCTGAATAAGAAATCTTAACTTGAGCATCTTACATAGTCTTCCAGCCACAGGCAGTGAGCATTCCTTGATCAGTATGTAATAGAGCATCATTATCTAAAAGCTCTACATATACAATAACTCATGTAACTGTAACTGTTACTTATTTAAGATAAAAAGACAATTCATATAATACAAACATGAATGTGTTTGCTTTCTTTAACGTAGTATTTTAGAAACATAAATACCATTGTGGTGGAAGCCTTTTTCTTTTCAGAACCTCGTTTGGATGAGGATGAACCAGGACTTCCACTTGATGATCCACCAGCTCTTCTGCCCAGTTTCCCGTTAGACAGTAACAACTGTCACCAACACAGAAGTAAAATTAGTATATATTGATAAAAGCAATCAAATCATGAAACTCCCTGTGATTCCCAATCAAACAAAATAAGATACAAGATTATAAATAAGGCACCTTCTATTCAAACATTTATCAAACTGCAACAGAATGGAACAGCCTAATGTAACTCTCAAGAAGGAATAAATCATTGCATAATGTACAAAACTGAAGTTATATAGGAACAAAACAACTAAAGCTGAATCAACTTTCATAGAAAACAGATTACATCTTGTCTGTAAATAAGGCAACTTCTATTCAAACATTTATCAAACTACAACAAATAGAAGAGCCTAATGTAACTCTCAAAAAGGAATAAATCCTTACATACTATACAAAACTAAAGTTATACAAACAAAGGCCTTGACAATGGTACATTCATGTACATTGCAGCCAAAAAATTTTGTGTTGGAGACTTGAAATGGCCTTTGAAAAACTTGAAATAAAGGAAAAAATGTTGAAACATAAAACAAATGACAAAAAATACTTGAAACAAGCAATAGAAAACTTAAAACGTGTCAAGAAAAACTTGAAACATACAATAAATAGTCTTCGAAACATGAATAAAAAACTTAAAATGGCATTTGAAAGACTTGAAAAAACATATGTAAGGGTATGTGTGTGTACCATAGCCTAACCCACAAACAAAACAATTTTAAAGCTGAATCAACTTACAAAAAAAACAGATTACATCTTGTCTATAAGTGATGACATATTCACAAAGGAAAAAAGGAATGGAGGCAAATAGAGTATATAAGCAAGAACTAGATGACAAAACAAAAAACATTTTTATTGGTATAATAGCAAGTAAATACATTTCATTGAACCCTAGATCTTGCTCAAATGGAATAGCAAAAATATACCCGAGGTCCAGCCCTAGCAGCTCTTTTCTGCCGTACAAAATCCATCAAAGGGGTAACTATAGGAGCTTCTTTTGCCACACCTACTAAGGCATAACAGAAAAGAAAATCAATAGGAAAGCTACCCTAAATTTAAGTTCTCATTATAATTGCACAACTGGTTTTTTTCTTTACTAAAATAACTTCACTGTGCAGCAAATGACTAGGATCATTGTAACTAACCAGCTCGTTCAGCTTCTCTTCTCTCTAACTGTATCTCTGCACTAGGAAGATTCTCAACAGGCTTCATAATAAGTTCAAGGAACTCCAAATACTCAGGATCTAGGCATGCATCAAGAAATACTTGAATTCTTATGAACAGGAAGAGGAAAGCAAATTGAAATCCACATGCAATTGATATAACTATTGAGCTTTATTTGAATAAAAAAAAATTATATCAGTACCCTTTAATATAGTCCCTTCACGCCCATCTTTTTTAAACCACTGCTTCGGAACTCGTTGTGAAGGAGCATACTCGACAATAGTTTTAAATTGAGCACCTGAAAAAGCAAAGTGATAATATTTCAAAGATTCCACACCTCACATGTGATCCTCGAAAAATCCTTGTTTAAAGCGGATGAAACATTAACAAAAGATTAAAAATGAAAAATTAACATGATAGCCCCCTCAATGATTTTTTGGAAAAAATAAAATAAAAGCCAGCAGCCTGAAATAATCTAAACCACTAATAAATGAAAGCAATAATCATCATAATCTGAATTAAAACTGCAGGCTAAATAGAAGATAGTCACAATATTTATGGCAATGCAGTTGAGCTTAATCAAACTCTTCAAAACCTTCATCAAGAATTACCCTTCTCATTAACAAAGACATGACCATTAAAGAATTCTGCAAATTCAAGAACATCTTCTGGCCTCATGAAGTCAATGTAGGCTCTAGAACAGTATTGATGCTTCTGACTGCAAAATAATTTCAAGAAAAATGAGTGTAAGAGAACATCCCCCAATGAACAATTTGCATAAGGCGAAAATATATGTATAGACAAAATTATGAAGTCAGGTCAAACTATGATTTAGTGTTCCAGCACTGAAACATAAAGGCAAAAGAATAAAAGTAACCAAACTGAAAACTCTAAAAGCAACTATTATTCAAGCAAGTGACAGACTAATATGACATCATGCATGCCCCCTGAGTTCAAAATATAAAAATTGGCATGTAACTTTGCTTTGCAATAAGAAAAACTATTAAGAATTACAATTACATAAAACAGAAAGTCTTCTGTTAATTAACCCACATTAGTACCTCCCAGTTACATAAAACAGAAAGTCTTCTGTTAATTAACCTACATTAGTACCTCCCAAGACCTAAGTAATTAAGATAACCAATCCCAATTACAACTTACACGGTATGGAGTGGGTTATAACTCGCCAGCTCATGTATCAATGTGAAACCCTTTGTTTAATAATTAAGTCAAATTGATTGTTCCAAGAACCACTTCTTATAGATATATTACTTACCAAACCAACCTCATAAATTGACATCTAAAATAATTATACTTTTGGATACATGACGTTGCCAAAGGTAAAAGCCAACCTGTAAAAGCGGTACTGCATCTTTAATTAATTAAACAGATTACATCTAAATCAATTATAGTTCTGGGTATATGACACTACCAAAAGAAAAAGCCAACCAGTAAAAGCGGTACTGCATTTTAAGTATTAAAAAAGATCTGCGTGCAATTGCTGACATTCCCCCCAAAAAAGTTTCAGATGTCCTTTTTTTCCACTTATCACCTCAAATATAAGCATTTATTAAATACTCACCTATTTGCACTTGAGCATCCGGTTTCGATTATGTTATCTGTCAACCTCCTCCAGTCAATACAATTTTAACATTCATGCTGCATCTCAAACGCAGCAAACTTGAAACCTTAAGGTTAGAAACAACTTGAAGCCATTAAAATGTCCCCAACCATTCCTTTTCTGATCATCAAATAATAGAAACACCCAATGCATTCAGACTCCTAGACCTTACACAAAGTTGAAAGTCAAACAAAAATGTTAAGAGTACGCCAACCCTACACAGCCTAAAACACTAATACAACACATGCATCATTTAAATGAATGTATAAATTCCCATGGCACATAAGCAGGTTAAAAAATCCAATAAATTAAAAGAAAGAAACCCATTGATAAGTAACCACCATCAACCCAAAATGATCGAAATCGCAACAAAATCAAGCACAAAAATGAAAAATAAAAGTTTCCAATTAACTGATAACACACTAAATTACAACAAACCCACTCACAAACAAACATCATAAACTCAATATCAAGAAAACAAAAAAACAAAAATTAAGTCTTAAATTAAACAAAGACAACACAAAATAGCCCTAACCCGATCCTCCCTTGACGAAACGACACCCAGTTGTACCGTCCAGCAAAGGCACCATCAATTTGCTCCGTGAGCGCAGCCTGAGTAACCGCCGGTGGCAAGTTGCGCACGATCACCTTGGTTCGATCCAACGACCCCTTCATTACGACGCCGCCCTCAGAAACCCACCAAAAAAACCCCTTAAAAATGACAAAAACCCTAGACTTCTGCTTGTATGATGCCTTTAGTTTGAAAATTGGCTCGAGAAGTTGAAAATTGCTGCGTGATTACATCTTTCTGTAACTTTAATGCGCCGATCGATTGAAATTTCGTGTGCTAATTTTGAATTTGGGAAGTAATCGAGCCATGCATCGAAGTTAAACACAGCGAATGTTAGAAAGAGAGAAGAGTCATATGCAGCTAATTAATTAATTAAAGAGCGTTTAATTCTATATATATAGTTTTCTATTTTTACTTATTTTTTATTAATTAAAAAACTTTTAAATAAAACACGTACCAATATTAAAAGGCAAATAACATCAGAGTCCTCTATGTTTACAGTTTTCTCAAGAAAAGTATAGGTTTTATTTATATATCAAATACTATTGAGATGTGTCCAGTAGCCAACTTATGCTTGAAATATTTAATTTTAACCATCAAACTATTTTTAAATTTGAATTCTTAATTCTTCATAACTTTAAGAAACAGTTCTTAAATTACAAATTTTTATTCATTTTACTATTTAACAACTCATAATTATATTATTTAAATGACAAAAACGGAATAATAAAATCATTTTAAATTTACTTAATTTAAATTAGTATTCTTTATTGTAATTATTTGTTAAAAAAAAAAGTTCACAACAATTAATTTTAGGAATGCAATTTAATTGTGAAAATGTACGTATAGCAAATAATTAGATTATTGTGTGTAATTCAACCTTAGAGAATGGTTTCATTATTTTATTTAGTTTACTAGAAGTTATTAACTAATTTGATATAATATATATTTTTTTAAAAATATAAAACAAAGGGACCTGAGTGTTATTTATCAAAATTACATTATTAATTATTTTTTAATGAAATCTTTAACAATGGAGATATATTTTATTGGAGAATATAAAAAGGTTGCTTTGCATGTTAATTTTTGTGTGCATGGAATAAAATAATTTTAATAAAAATATAAAATATATTAATTAAAAAAAATAAACTTGAAATTATATTTTTTTTATTATTTTATTTTACGTCATTGTTTCTAGTTCTTTCATTGTTTAAATAAATTGAGTCGATTATAAATATATAATTATAGCATGTTATTAATTTCAAACAAATGAATTTAGTGTAATGTGGATTTTAATATTAAAAATAAATTGTGATTTAAATAACATTGAATGTGAAACGTATTACATAATTAATATTGAAAGAAAATTCAATATCCATTGGACAATATTATTAGTTGGAATTTATAAATAAATTGGTGTTAGTTTGTTTAATTTTAAAATATTTCTAATGCTTACAAAAATAAATAAATATAAGAAGTGCATTTGAAACTAGTTTTAGAATTCGTAAATATTACATAAATAGTTAAATTTTGTGTAATTTAAACAAATCATAATTCAATAAAAAATACTTGAAACCTTTACTTAAAAAAAAATTATAAATATTACAAATATTTTTAAGTAAATAAACTCACTTGTACAAACTCGTTATTATACTATTTTATTAGATGTCGTTTTATTGTTATTAGAAGGAAAAAAAAATTGAGAGTAGTTTTTTTTTTTCTAAAATTAGTGTGATGAGATATCGGTACCTTAACTTAATATTTTCATTGCAATCTTTTTAGATAAGTAACACAAAATTATCAAATATTTAACTAAATTAAAGCAAAATAGATATTTCAATTTATTTTTTTAAAAAAAATACTTATAAGCAACTAACATTTAATTTAATTATAGGATAAAGTTTACCCATCAAACATTATTGATATCAAAATATCTTATAATTTGTAACCAAACTTGCAACATTTATGATATAATGACATGTGTTAGGTTAAATTCTTTGTTTTGACAGTTGTAAACTCAATCTTATGATGATGATTTAGACTTGGATTAGTATTGAAATAAAAATATTTTATTATTTAATATTAAAATAAAAATATTTTATGTTAAACATTAAAAAAAAAGAGTTAATTTTTATAACAATTAATATCGTCAAAAACGTTTTTACTCTTTTTAAGTACAATAAAATCATTACAATCTCGAAGAAAATTATAATTTTTAATTAGAATAAGGACCCATCTATTATAAATAGATAAATATATCCTTATTTCTAAAATACAAAACATCAAGTACTCAAGAATTTTTAAAAAATAATTATTAAAATAATTATTAATAATAGAAATATAAACACTTTATACAATATTTACTATCATACAATGTTACATGGTAGACCTAATTTGTTTTCATTAAATACAATAATTTTATATCATCGGACAAACATTATAGCATGCAATCGATAGTATATAATAAATTATATAAAAATTTAAAATATAAATTTTTATAAATTTTTTTTCAAATAAATTAATTTATAAAATTTTAATATTATCACATGTTTCTTATAATTAATAATTTTACAAGAATTTTTAGGTATCACATTTTAGGAGAGTCTAGTGTAGGATATTTTGGAATGTTATACCATAGTTTAACATCTCTATATAAATATATAGAGCATGTGACAATATATAATACTAACACATTAATTCATTCTATGGAATTTGTATAAACATTTGTATTGATTATTAAATTGATAAATAATAATAATAAAAATAACAAAAGGAAATGAATAAAATAATAAATATTAAAAAAAAACCCCTATTTGATTAGGGCTTTTTGTTGGTTTTTGGTTTATGTATTTGTGAACAGCAACAGTAAACACACTCCCTCTCCATACATACTTCCACAGCTTCCCCCGATAATAAAGACAGCAGACGAAACACACAACATATCACACACACACACACACTAACTAGCACACGACTTTCTTCTCCATCTCCATATTTCCATATTTCTACATCTCTTCCTCTCTCCTTCCATTTCCCCTGTCGGTAAGTTTCGTTCTTTTTCTTCTACAGATTTCTATGCTGTTTTTTGTATCTGGGTTTTTTTTTTTTGTGGTGGTTGTTGATGTATGGGTGTTGACTTGGTACAGTAATCTATGGGGGAGAGAATCACGCCTGGAAGTTACTTCCAGTATCCTCCTCCCGGAGTTCATGCTTCTCCTCATAGGTTGTCTTCTTTGCCTACAGATCGTGAAAGGTCAGCTTTTTTTTTTTTTTTAATTATTTTCATTTTCTTCAAAGCTAGATTATAGTTTCTTTTCTTGAATCTAGTAATCTTCCCTTTTGTGTTTTTGTAACCGTAATAATTGCCTGTCTTTTAAGACGTAGTGTGTAATTACTGTGATTCGTGTTCTTTTGATGAATTTGAGTTTGTCTATGCTTCTGCATTAGTTCTTCGTTAATATTTTTGATGATTTGATTTTTGCATTTTTTGTTGTGTTTGGCCGTGTTTGTCACATATTATAATTTCTTTTTACCCGAAGGTTACGGAAATGGGTCAATAAGCAGGGTTAAAACATTTTTGTTTCATTTTCACTTCTACTTAAAGGGCAAGATTGATTAATTAAATAATTGTTGCTCAGAACTGGTATTTTTGTTGAAGTTTAAAGACTATAATTTGTAACTAAACTGAATGCCAAATTTATTTCTCTGCTCTAAGATGGTAAACGTATGGGAGGATCCAAGGATCTATAAGAGATTTGTGAGTGTGCAAATGCACATAAGCAATCAAATTCACTGTCTTACTTATTTTAATTACACTACTTTAATTATACTACTTTGATATTTTAATTATACTATTTTTCTTTTCTTTCTTGCATGAAACATCTTCTGAGATCCAACAAAGGCTCATGGTTATAGAGTGTTTATTTGTACTCATTTAATCCAAACTTATTTATATGCTCAACATTAACCTTGTATATAACAGAGGAAGCTTCAAGTGTTTTAATCAACAATAACCTTACTTATTAACAAACACTCTAATTTAAGCAAAATGTTCTTGGTTTGTTCAAAATTCAAGTTTACGAGGAATCACTCCAAAAACTGTGATGTGCAATTAGTCATTCAATTGTTGATAGCCTTATTATGGTTTATCATTTGCAGATATTTGGCTGAATTATTGGCAGAAAGGCAAAAGTTAGGACCATTTATGCAAGTTTTGCCTCAGTGCAGTAGGCTTCTAAATCAAGGTTTGAATGTTCAATCCATGCTCTGCCATAGTACATGGGTAGAAAACAAAGAGACTCACAGGCATATACATACCTTTAGTTCTTAAATTTATCATTTACAGTTTGATTTGATTCTAAAATGGATTGCAGCTAAATTTTTCTTATGTGTGCACCATTTGATCTGCACTATCACTTGGATTTTTGTTATAGTTACATGTGTCTTGAAGTGGCTGCTTTGGCTTTCTTTTGACACTTGGAGTGATTTTACAATGATGCCAATTATGGCTCTGCCAAAACTTTTTGAATAAGTTATAGCTTTCATCACCAAATGTTTGGTGAGGCGGCAAAGTTGTGAAGTAATTGGCTAATACCTATTAATTGTTTGCAACTTGGAGTGATAATTGATCTACTATGAAGTTAGTAATGTTGGATATCTTCTCAAAAGTGGATCTTAGAACTTGATAACTGTTTTCTTGAGTGAAATTGATTTGTATTAAAGGTCAATGGTGTAATGTCGCAAAACTATTGTGGTAGAGTTTCCTCTCTCCTAATCTCTTCTCTAGTATACTCTCAATCTCTCTTGTGGTGCGTTTAATAATCTGTAATTGGATGGATTAGAATTGGAATGAGTTGAAATCGGAATGAGTTGAAATTGGAATGAGATGAAATTAGAATAAGGAATGAGAATCAAAATAAATTGTTTATTTTAGTTGTAGGAATTGAAATTGGAATAGAAAAAATTATTTCAAGTTACAACAATATCCTTAATTAATTTTTATCTCTATTATTATTGTTATATTATATTAATCATGATTATTATTATTTAATTTTTTTTTATTAATGATTAATTATAATCAAAATAACTTTGTTAATAATAATTATAAAAATATTAATAAATATAATACTAATTATTATATTTTTTTGTAAGTTTAGATAATTTATTAAAAAGAAAGAAATTAGGGATAAAATGGGCAATTTACTATTTTTATTTTTTATATTTTTTTTAAAAATAAAGATAAAATAGGTAATTTGTCATTTGAGTGAGGGTAAAATGGACAATTCTAAGAATGAGAATCGCATTCCTAACTCTCCTATTAGGATCAAATTCCCATTCCTAGTATGTGGGTTCCACATATTCGATTCACATTTCCATCATTATTTTAGCAAGTAAACATTTGATTTATTTCGATTCTCAATTCTGGATTTCGATTACGGGTTAGTAAACACACTAGTTTTTTTAGTTTTGTATTCTCTCAAAATTATGTTTTTACTTTTGAATTGCAAAACTCATCACTAAAAAAATAAATTTTTGTTTCATAAGGACAATGTCACAATTGATAGTCAAGTGTCCATTTCATTTATCATATCTCATTTTAATTTAATACATGACTTTCACCTAATAATTACAATCCCAATGTCTAATAGTATAATTACAAGCCATCTTGAAATTGGATTCAACCACAAATCAATTATACAATTGTTAAAAGAAAAACAAATGGTCAGTCGTAAAACCTTGAAAATATAGAGCACAAGGTCTAAGCATGTCTTATAGTATTTGAATGACTCTCTCAGATTGTTCGTTTATTTAAAAGATTATAGGTTGTGCTAAATCTTAACTGAGAATCTATAGTCTTCCGCAAGCTCTTCTAAAATTGGGACGATTTGAATCTCTATTTGAAATGATAGATAAAGGGATTCCATGTAATCACACTATCTCTTGAACATACAATTTGCTTAAGGCTTCTAAGGAATCTGTGGATTTGACGTGTAAAAAGTAAGCAAATTTGATTAATTTGTCTATAAGCATTCATATGTTTTCATAACTCTTTTGGTTTTTTGATAATCCTTTAACAAAATTCATCGTCACATGTTCCCAGTTTCACTTAGACACTAGAAGAGCTTGAAGTTATTCAGTTGGTTTCTAATGTTTTGCTTTTACCTGTTAATATATTAAACATGTAATCACAAATTTTTTCACATCTCTTCATTCCATTCCACTAAAAATATCCCCTCAAATTTTAATACATTTTTGTACCATTAGGGTGTATAGATCTATGAGTTTCACTAAGAACATATTTTTTAAGAGATTTAGTAGAGGGTACAAAATTCTAGCTACAAGCCTCAAATCACTAGAAGAATCAATTAACCATCGCTCCATTGCATTACCTTTCTCTAACTTAACATGGGTTGATTAGGCTTTAAGATCATTTTGATGAGCTAAAATCATCCTATGGAAAATAGTAGGTTGTGCTACCAAATTAAACAATTAAAGTTGCTCTTCTACTTCACCAACTTTTAAATTAAATTTCTCTAAATAGTTGCATGTTTTTCACCGCTGACAGAATAAGTTTGCTAATATTCCTTGCGACTTTC
Source organism: Khaya senegalensis (assembly GCA_032402905.1). NCBI lineage: Eukaryota > Viridiplantae > Streptophyta > Magnoliopsida > Sapindales > Meliaceae > Khaya > Khaya senegalensis. The sequence continues at coordinate 473,526 of CP135546.1, read as the reverse complement.
TACTTAAGGCATATGCTACTACATTAGCTTTACTAGCATGATATTATAAGGTAAAATTATTATCTTCTAAATACTCCATCCATCTAATTTACCTCAAGTTCTTTTTGGGTGAATAGATGTTAAGGCTCTTGTAATACGAAAACACCTCAAATATCTCAACATACAAGTAATGTCTTCATAATTTTAATACAAATACAAATACAATGGCGGCAAGCTTTAAGTGATGTGTATAATAGAATGCTCATGGGTTTTGAGTTGGCGTGAACCATATGCCATCACCTTCTTTAATTGCATCAGAACACAACTAAAGCCTAAATGTGAGATATCACAATAAGTAGTATATTCGATGCCATGCTCAAGATTAAGTAAAATTGGAGTTGAGGTCAATCATTTTCTCAATTCTACAAATGCTTGCTCATGCTCCTCTTTTGATTTAGAGTAAATTAAAATATCATTCACAAATATTATCACAAAATGATCAAGATAAGGATGAAAGATTATATGCATCAAACTTATAAATATTGTTGGAGCATTTGTTAATCCAAATGGCATCACTACAAACCCAAAATGTCTAAATCTAGTATGAAAAATGGTTTTTGAAATATCTTCATCTCTAACTCTTAACTAATAGTAATTTGATGGTAGGTCAATATTTGAGAAATATCTAAAACCATGCAACTACTCAAATAAACCATCTATTCTAGATAACGAATATTTATTTTTCTCATTTATATACCTAATCAAACAAACAAGTTCCCACCTAATGTTGAACACAATAATCTTTTCCAATTTAACAAGTCAAAATTAAAACACCTATATTTTTCATCAAACTTCAGTTTACACATACATATATCCAAGTACATGGCAAACCATCTCCCACCAAATATTTACCAAAAAAAAAAAAATCATGTTTATCTTAGATACTAAAATCAAGCATATACACACCCATTACCATTTCAATTTATACATCTAAGTAAATCAAACAAATTTTCCCCACAAAATAATCAAATGACAATTCATTATATTGCATAAAAATTTTAATGTATATAAAAATATAGTAAAACACACTTACAATTTTGGCTTGAAATAGTAAGTGGTATTGAAAGTTTTGGTTGGAATATTGTATTCAATATATATGTATTTTATATAATTTTTTAAGGTTAGTGGGACCCATTTATTTTTCTTTTAGCAATTGTATAATTGATTTGTGATTGGATTCAATTTCAAGATGACTTGTGATTATAATATTGGGCATTGGGATTGTAATTGTTAGGTAAAAGTCATGCATTAAATGAAATTGAGATGTGGCAAATGAAGGGGACACTTGGCTGTCAATTGTGGCTGTGTTCTTATGAAACAAAAACTTGCTTTTTTAGTTATGAAATTTTCAATTCAAAAGCAAGAACATGATTTTGAGAGAACACAAAGCTGAGGGAAACCAAGAGAGACCAAGAGCATGCTAGAGAAGAAATTTGGAGAGAGGAAACTTTGCCAAAATTACTAGGGGCATTACAAATGGTGCTGGACTTTTATCCTGATTCTATTAATTTATTATTCATACTTTATTAATCATCTTGTGTCACTGCAGAAATTAGACGGCTAATGGGATACAATCCAAATTTTGTTGATCCTGAAAGATTTGAGCATGATAGTCCATTTAGGTCATTGGGTCAGCCTAATGGTAGACCAATGGATTTGGAGGGGTTGTCTGCTATGCAAACTGAGGTAATAATAAAATCCAGTCCATGGATCTTTGCCATATATTTTTAGTTTGTAATTTTTGGGTATCTGATGTTACTAATATTTATCTTTCAATTTCTTGGAATGCTGAATGTATCACATTTGTTTTCTATTGCTGTGTGTCTGTTCGTGATAGTGTGGTCATCGTTTAGTCCAATTATTATACAAAATCATATAGTGTATCTAACAATAAATTATTGCGCTAGATTGATATGTTCATTCTCTAATCAACTTCAGAGTATCTTCTTGTTCAACTAATTGTTTTTCCAATGCAAAAGATACGTTCTTTGAACTTGCCTCCTATGTTGATTGTAACACTTCCTGTTATACATATATGTTGAGCAAAAGAAAAAGGAATTCCTGAGGCTTCATCCATGCTTAGGACCAATTCTTTTACTGCTCATAACTGAACGCTCTGGTTCAGATTACCAAGCTTTCTTAAGTTTTTTTGAATGCTGGTGTGCAAAAGTACCTATCTTTTCCTGTAAGATAATATTTGGAAAGTTCCCGTTCTGTCAAAGGTTACTTTTGTTGCACATTGGTGGGTGCTGATTGATAATGTCCTGATGGTTGACAACCTTGTTTCTAGGAAATAGACTATGTTGATTTAATATTTCAGTTATTGGTTCCTCAAGGAGACACTATTTATATCAACATATTCCGGAAATTTTCCCGGAGTGATTTTGGGGTTAGTGGATGACTTGTTTCCTTTAATAGCTCTTTACTTCTATCAAGAAGGTCAGTGAGAAAACACTGAGGTGCTTCTTCTTTTATCTTCTGTTCAAGTAAGGTTTTTTCTTCTGTTCATGTAAAGGTTTGGAATTGCTTGGATATTTGTCTTTCCATCAGGCAAGTGGTGAGTAGTAGGACCCAGTGGCTCTCATCTTAGGCTTATTTGTTGGAGAAAATTTCTGGTGTTGTGCTCTTGTTAAGAGGGAAAGAAAAGAGAGATTTGTATGATTGAATTATGCATAGATAGGTTCTGCGGCGAAGTATCAACTTTGTTGGTTCTTGCTTATTGCTTTGAGGATTTTCTATAGTTATTTTTGCAGAGTTTGGGCTTCATGTTCTGTCTTGGCTAGTTTCTTTTTCTCTTTGTTTAAATATATCTTGTACATGGACTTTTATTATGATGATAAAGAAATTTATTTATTTTCCTTTTTTTACTGTTGTTATTCTTCCACAGAAGTACAAGAAAGAGGAGTATCTATAATGTTTGGTGTTTTTCTCCAGGAAAATGGGCATCTCCAAAGAATGGCTTCTTTTCAAACTCCATCAGTGGGTTGGCCCGGGGGGGTGCAGGGAATTCCAACCACACCAATTGTAAAGAGAGTTGTTAGACTTGATGTTCCAGTCAACAAATATCCAAATGTGAGTCAATCTTTTTCTCTGGATTTTGAATCAGTTATTTTTTGTTTCCTTTTGAAAAAATACTTCTAACTTAAAACCATAGCAGTACAATTTTGTTGGCCGCATTTTGGGACCACGTGGAAACTCCCTGAAAAGGGTTGAAGCCCTGACAGAATGCAGGGTGTTCATAAGAGGCCAGGGCTCCGTAAAGGATACAATAAAGGTGTGCTTCATCATAATTTTTTTTTTTGTGTATATAATTTGGTAAAGGAGTACATGTTGAAGAAAGAGAGTGGTTAAATAGAAATATAATCAAGCTGAAGTGGATTTGAGCTCTTGAAGCATGAGAATATAAGCTTTTGATAGTCTGAAGCGGGTTCTTGCTTACAGATTTTATATATTTAATGTCTTCGACTGGAGTTATTTCATTTTGCTTGCTTTGTGATTGAATTGTTGGATTTACAGATTTATGTGGATTATCTTTTCTCTCTCTCTCTCTCTTATTTTTTACAAGTTCCTCTGTACTTCAATGTTGCCAAGATGCAGACATGTATATTCAACAATTGCTGCTATGTTTATTTAATTGTGGACACGTCAATAACAATGTTGAGTTCTTTGATTAGCACTCATGTTATTTTGATTTTAACTAACAAGAAGATAGATTTTAACAGGTACTTTCATGTGTAGTTAAGAAATAATATTGCTCATGGCATGACACCAGATTTGTCTAAATTATGCACAGAGTAGTTACATGCTATGCAATGGATTTTCTTCATGTTTTGCTTATTGATTTATGTAAAGAAAAATGTACCAAGCATGAAATTCCAGTTTTCTAGGAGAAGCAATATATTGTTCATCATTTTGAACTCTATTTATGGTTTTTAAGATTACCGGTAAGCTACATTATTTTTGTGAGCATGCTGGTGAGAAACAGTTGAAACAAGTTTGGTGAAATATTTGATCCAGGATTTTTGATATTTACTTACTGTTATTTACTTATTTTAAGTGAGCTTTCTTGTAAAGATCAGACGGTATGGAACTTTTGTCTCTGGATTTCGATAAATTGTGGGTAAAAACTTCAAGATAAAGATACCAGGCTAATCAGACGAGGAGTTTCTGAAAAAAAGATTGAATGGAAGTGCCTATGTTTCGTTAAGCAATATGGATAACCTCTATCTTTGCCATTTTCGTCAACTATATGTTTCTATTTGTTTATGTACTTAAATTACATTTGTGGTGAGAGAATGTTTGACTAAAATATATATAATTACAAATTTCCTCATCTATGATTATAATTGAGTAATGCTATTTTTAGCAGATTGGTTAGCAGTGATCATTTTAATTTTTGACTATAGGGTTGCTGGTCTGGTTGGCGAGTGTTGTTTAAATTTGTCGATGTTTAGTTCTGAGTCATTACCATGATGGTTTCACCTTTTTGTTAATTATCTTTTGAAACATGGTTTGGTATTGATTTTGACAAGCTATTCTCTAGTAACATTGTATTCCCACTTTGTCATCCAGGTGTCTTTCAAATCTGTCATGCTCAGTACCTGGTTCATCTCTAAACTTTGGAAATATTTGTTTTCATTCTTACTGTTGTAGATCGTTTACACCATCTTGCATTTTATCGAACCTGTCCAGCTATTATCACTGTGAGTCTGGGGCAGATGGATTATATGTATCCTCATCCCACTTTTTGTCCTAAGAGACTGGTATTTGAGTTGGACATGGGTGGATGTGTCCTAACACAGCAAAACCTGAGAAAATTGATTTGTCTCATTTGGACTTGAGTTTTCTCAGAGAAATGTTGATGCAGTAGTTGAGATATTATTATGGCTTAAAATTTGCATTTAGTGACTTCCATATAGCTTGTGTTTCTCCTATGCCTTTCCCGAAAACTTGCCTTTTTTCCTTGGTGGCTGGTAGAATTATAGTGCCTTTTCAGCAATATGGCTAGGAATAGATACCTATATTGAGTATTTTTGTTTCATTTTGTTCATTTTTTTTCATTGATTCAGCATATGTGGTGGAAATAAACTCTGTTGTTACTTATTTTATGTACTCATTTAATGTACTCATTTAATGTTTACAAATAGGAAACTTTTGTTTTTAAGAACTTTGATGACCTAATTTATTCAATGCTTGCTTGCTTTGTTGTGTCTTGGATCTCTTGATGATTCTGGAATCTTTTTGTTCTTTAGGAAGAGAAACTGAAAGATAAACCTGGTTACGAACATCTTAATGAGCCATTGCATGTGTTAGTGGAGGCTGAATTCCCAGAGGATATAATAAATTCCCGCATAGATCATGCAGTGGCGATACTGGAAAACCTTTTGAAGCCAGTGGTAAGATCAGTAATACTCTTGTATTTTCTGTATCATTTCTCCATTTTTGTTCGATGATTTTCCTTTAGCATCTCCCTTTATGCCTGCTTGTTCAAACTCATCTCTCTATACAGGACGAATCCTTGGATCATTACAAGAAGCAACAGCTAAGGGAATTGGCTATGCTGAATGGTACTCTAAGAGAAGAAAGCCCAAGCATGAGTCCAAGTATGAGTCCTAGTATGTCACCATTCAACACTGCTGGAATGAAACGTGCCAAGACGGGAATATGATCCTCACACATATTACTGATGAATTATCACGGCCGGATTGCTACAGCTGATGGATTGCTGTCCTGATGACTTCATCCATTTTGTACTTCAGAACCTACCTTGGGAGAGAAGACTTGACCAAGAAGCAGTTGGTTGAAAATCCTGAGTGAGTGAGTATTGTTTGTGCTAAAATCTGCTGGCATCTCTCTGATCTCAGACGGGTATCTGCTTCTGAAGTTTGTGTTCTATATCTCTAACCTGTTTAATATCTATGATCATGATTCTTTCATGTATTTCATTATTCGTTTTTGAACATCGAATCTGTTATTTCATTGGTTGAAAAAATAACTCCTGCCCTAACTAAATTTATTTATTATTCCAGCCAGCAGCTGAATTGATTGGATCTTTTAAATGTGCTTTTCCAGATACTTGTATGCTTGCTTTTGACTACAAAGCATATTACTAATAATAATTTCATTGTAATTTCAGTTATCTGCCAATAATATTCTGTTTGTTATATCCTCAAAGTATCAGCTTTTTGAGACGGGTAACCCAAGACAAGACTCACAGACAAGGGAAATGAATCCAGTGAAAAAAGCAGGCTGTTCACACATTTTTAGCTTGTAATTTTATTATTACTAATTTTTTTTTTCACTTTTCAGTTTTTTGATTTGCTTAAAATCTTACATAATTGAATCTGTAAGTTTGAATGATTTTTCACTTTTTTTTTTTTTAATTTTATATGCAGTTGTTAAAATGTTAGAAGGTGGGCATTAATTGGTTCAGTTGATAAAGTTTTGGAAATTAAGGACATTGGGCCTTTTGGTATTTGTGAAGAAAATTTTAAGTAGAACGCGGCTTGTGCCAACTAAGTTTTGTGGTTTAAATATTCTCTTTATTATTATTGTTACATTTTAATTTGGATGATGGATGCATATTCTACTTCAGCTCAGCCAGAAAATATTTTTGTCAATAAATGGATTAAATAACAATATATATATATAT